>CAODLS012817011.1:0-19423 GCA_948243855.1 Flueggea neowawraea
GTTGTTAAGTAAATGTATTTTTTCCGGCAATTCTACAATTCCACTGCTTTTTGTCATTTTGACTTGACTTGCCTCCGAGTGATGCATAACTTTGTTAAGAACTGTTGCTTATTTTTCGTCCCCGAAATTCTCATCCAGAGGTACACTCTGATTTCTTCCCAGGATTGTAGAGGGAAGCGAGGATGGAGGATCCACATGGCATGTTTTGGATAAACAAGCTTCTCAGTTTTTCGAGAATCGCTTTCAGCGTAAATCATTCGAAATTAAAGCAGCACATTGCCTCTGTAATATTTTCAGGTAAATTCTCTATCAATATGCGGTTGTTTAACCTAATTGTTATTCTTTCTTGATTCTTCATTTTATGCTATATAATTGCAGGTTTAGATTTCTTTCAGTCAGAGATGTTAACTCGACTTCGCGGTTGCAGTTAAGTAGCATTAACCTGTACACGGATGCAAACAGCAGCTAAATTATTATGGAGTCATCAACTGTATTATTGTTCAGTCAAGAAAAATTGTTCAACTGTATTGTTGGTATATAAAGATCCTAACAGATGTGTATTGTGTTTTTTTACATCAATCATTATTTGTTAAATGTTTAGGTATTCCAATGATAATTCAAAAAAATCATCTTATGTTAGATTATTGTTTGAGCAATTGAATGCTTTAGGACCCTCATAATTTGTAAAGTTTCTTGAATTTGAGTAAGGATTTCAGTTCAAGTTGGAGCTTATAATAGATTTACTTTTTTTCTCTGTGGATGGGGAAAAAGAAAAGTCGATTCAAAACTGAAAATGCACCAGCCGGGAATCGAACCCGGGTGTATGGTGGCAGGGTACTATTCTACCAGTGGTCTGGTGCTTTTGTGAAAGGACTTTCCAATTTGTCCACAGGTCAAATGACTGTTTCTACAAAAATTATAATTACCTTTTTTTTTTTTTGAGTAGGAATGATCAATTGTAGTTATTTATGTTGGATGTGATCATGTAACTTATCTGTTTGCGGTGAAATATTTTATAAAACTGTAACTGAATTTAATAAGGTGACCGAATTTTGTCACCACGACATCTTCCATAATTCATACGGACATGCAAAATTATCTATCATGCTCAAATGTTTGATCTAGACTAAATTATCAAAAGACAACAAATTGTTCCTCCTGAAACTCAAACTAGATCAAACGAACATGAGACTGTTTCCACTCCATTAAGAGTGGAGGTGTAATTACCATTTTTTTAAGTGGTAAATATAGGACTATTCATTGATGAGAAATAATAATGTAGGTCTATTTTTTTTAAGAGAATAATATAAGTCTATTAAAATACGGAATTAAGTTAAAATTTTTTGTATTTTATTATTTTATATTTTGTGCATGTTGAGTGTGAGTCAACAAAACTAAACATCACTGATTCTGTCACTTCCCTTCTTAGTTATGTCATCAACTATGCAACCAAGCAAAGCTATCAGTGTTTACAGCAAAGAGCAGTCAATTCAATTTAATGCACCAGTTTATTCAGTATGTTTCTTTAGTAGACAAGAAATCTCAAAACATTATTACTCTTTTTATTACAGTAACATTTGAACCCTTGATTTAAGGGTCTACACACTCATCCACTCGAGCTAGCCTCAAGTGGATCAAAACTCTATAATCGACGGCAGATTTATTTGAACACTCAATAATGAAGCTATATTTCATCGTAAACATTTTTCACCCTCATAAGCACAGCACTATAAATGTTGGAAACAGCAAAACTCTGCAATCTCTTATTCTTTGTAACATATTAGGTAGACACTTGGGTGGTTTTGGGAGGAGTATTTGCAAACATCCAGGTAAGATTGAAGTTCATAGATCTACAACCAGCAACTTCATTGATAGGAATAACTTCAGATATCTCTTTCAAATCATCTTCTGTGAGCTGAACTTTCAACGATCCGATGTTTTCATCAAGGTTTTTAATCTTGGTTGTACCTGAAGAAATTTAAAAGATTAACATCATCCAAGAACATTGCAGAATGAAGATAACCAAAGGAAGAAGCTTTGCTTACCAGGGATGGGTACAACATCATCTCCTTGATTGAGAACCCATGCCAGGGCAAGCTGAGCAGGACTGCATCCATATTTCTTGGCCAATGCTTCAACGCGACTGTAAAACACCTTGTTCTTCTCCATATTTTCTTCTGAAAACCTTGGATGTGATTTCTGAGGTGATACAAGATAAAAAAAAAAGAAATAAAATAGTTGAACTATGAACAAGAATAACCATTTTTTTTTCATGCTACTTGTACCTTGAAGAAGGTCTAGAGAAACTAGAAATAGCGGAATTGTACATATCAAAGATTTAACATTTAAGGGAGTAAACATAAATTCTATACCAGCATAGTATCTGAATTCAAGCTTTCCACAATTGCTTTACCACCAAAGAATCCGCGGCCAATAGGGCTATATGGAACTATTCCAATTCCAAGCTCTCTGCATATTTTGCATGGCAAGATGCAATTGTGCGGTCAGTGATAGAATGTGATTAGATAAATTAACAGCGGAATTTTTTCCTGAATTACTTAATAGAACAAACATTATATAAACTGGAATATTACTGTTTGTTTGCAGCATTAACTTGCAGTCAACATACCTGCAAAGTGGGATAATTTCTTCCTCAACGTCACGAGTCCAAAGTGACCATTCCATCTGTACTGCAGTGATGGGATGAACTGCATGAGCTCTTCGTATTGTGTCAGGACTTGCTTCAGATAATCCAATGTATTTAATCTTTCCCTCTTCCACCAACTTCTTAAGCTCTCCCATCTGCAACAGACATTGAGGATCCAATATGAACACAATATATACTTAATAATTCAACAGGAAGTATCATGATGTAATTCTTCCTGAAAACACAAAATAGAACAACAAACATACAGTTTCCTCTATTGGGACTGTAGTGTCAATTCGATGCTGATAATAAAGATCAATGTATTCTACATCAAGGCGTTTCAAGCTAGCCTCACAGCAAGCACGGACGTATTCAGGACTGCCATTAACTGCAGCACCTTTAAAATTGAAACCCTTCACAAGAATACCGAATTTTGTGGCCAATTGGACTTGTTCTCTGGGCAAATGCTTCAGTGCCTGCAAAAATCAAGTATTACTACACAAAGAAAACTGAGATAGTTCCTGATGGCATCTCAGGAAATGTTCAACCTTTCCTATTCAGATGATTGATGAAATGGAATGACAAGCACACATAGAAACATGTAGAACTGAACTGACAATCTTTACAAGTTTCTTTTTATAACAAAAAGCGAGAATGGAAATACTTGATGATTAACCTACAAAAAATTGTCGAAAGATCTTCAGTTAGTGCAGAGACAACACTTTCATGGTTGCATTGACGACATGAAGGGAAAACAAAATTTCGCTGAATTATTTTTGGTTTAAACAAAGGTAGAATTAAACAAAGTTGCTACCACGAAGTCGATTACTACTTGTGAATCGCAGTTGTTGAGTGCAAGAACTTAAGAATGAACAGAATCAGACATTAAAAACGTACTTTGCCAACCAGGATTTCATTGGTGTGAGGTCCATAAACATCTGCAGTGTCAAAAAATGTAATTCCTCTATTGAATGCCTCTTTGATGATAGAAATTCCAACATCTTCAGGAACAGGGGCATTGTACATGCCACTGAGTCCCATACATCCATACCCAAACTTTGAGACCTGACAGTAAACAAGATTGAAATTTCTGTATAAAAACAACATTTCATCATGACCACAAAAGGGCTTCAAATTTTCATGAAAATCTAACTATGGGATTTGAGAAGAAAACTTCATATAATTATGCAAGCGTTTTGTTAAAACTAAACAGCAAGATTTATATTATTCAGCTGTTCTTTTTGGATTTATTTCTCACTGGGAATCAAACCCTTGATTCTTAGCACTCGAGATAACTTCAGTATCACTATTCTACACGATATTGGTGAACTATTTATCAGTTTTAGCAATGTAGGGTTCACCATTCCAAAAAAAAAAGCTCCAGAAATTCTCCAACAATAAACTACCAATTCAATTTACCAACTGCAAAAAACTACAAAATCTCATAGCAAAAACAGTTGAATCAAACATGTTCTCAACCAATCACAAAGAAAAAGCTAGAAGCATTAATCCACTAAAAGTTTCCCAGTTTACTCGATCATTGATGATTAGCTTAAATTTACTTTCATACTTGGTGTAAATCTTTGGGAAACAAAAGCACAAATATGCCAACGATATAGTTGCTTGTTTCACTTCTACTTTCGTTTCTTAACAAACTTATGTCGCCTAAATACAGACAAATCTTAAATAAACAACTGAAGGAACTTGGTTTTTTTTTTTTCAGCAGATTTTTTTTATAAATTATTTTATTTATTCCCATCAAAAATCGAATCTACTACCATCAAATGTTGCATTTTGTTTAACAGATTGATAAATTAGATAATATAAAAAGATAGAAAAATTCTCACACATTTCTAGAATTACAGAATGATAAAATAATTATACTCTTCATCCATTGAAGATTAAAAAAATTGAAAAAACAAAGAAGTGAAGAAGATGGGATATTCGTGAAAGAAAGAAAAGAAATGGGCTGATTTCAAAAAAAAAAAAAAAGTGCATGACCTCTAATCCTTGGTTGCCAAGTTTCACTCTTGGAATCATACTTTTCTTGCTTTTAGTTCTTCTCGTCTTGTTTTGTTCTTTGGAATATTTTTGGTTTTGCGACTGTAAGAGTGAGTAGGTGTTTAATGCAGAATGTAATATTTATAGGGACAAGACATGCTCGTAGGTGACGCATGATCATATGTCAGCAGTCGCCCATTGGAACGGAGAACTACTACTCTTTTAGAACATCAAACGTACGTACTAACGTGGCATTAGAAGATCAAACGTATGTACTGACGTGGCATTTTTTATATTATCTTTTCTAACAAATAAAGATATCTTTATTTCTTAATCTGTCGAAGAGATTAATATGTTTGTTATATTAATAATTTATTAAGAATGACTTTAATAATTATTTTTATTTTAAAAATAATTATTATATTATATTTTTTTTTATTAATTTGTTTTATTAAATTATTATTCATAATAATTATACTCATTTTTATATTTAAATATGATACTCGTAATTATTTCTCTTCTTAAATAATTTATTAATATTTTACAATCACAATAAATAAATATGTTAAATTTATTTTTTTATACTTTTATTTAAATTAGATTAAAATTTTAATAATTTTAATTTCAATTAATTCAGATGAATAATTTATGTAATTTTTTTTGAAATTATATTTTTTATATACTAGTGGAATGAAAAATACGAAAAATAAAACTCTTATGTAAAAACATAATTTTTAATGTCCAAAAATATTAAAATATATTAATCAAGTGATCTAAAATACACTATTTTAATAATTAGTAAAATAATACATAAATAAATTGAAATAATAATTAACATTAAATGTGTTGGTTTGATGAGAGAAGAAAAAAATATAATTAAATTGTATGTAAAAAATAAATGAAATAGAAGTTGTGGTATTTATAAATGTATTTAAAAAGAAAAAAAATGGAAAGGGAAACAAACGGTCCCTTACAAAAAATTATTTTTTTTACCGTTAGAGACATTTTTTTTTTAAAAAAAGTACTTCTTGTCCCTTGCGTCAGGCATTGAGATTTGCCTTCCACTCAATCGGATTATCCCCTCCACAATAGGAGGGGATGGTCAATGGAAGCTCAATGTTCCCATTGTGGAGATACTAATTTTTTATTTATTATATTATTTTTTTAATAATTAATCTCTTATTAAATTTTAATATAAGATTTATCATAATTTTATTTATTATTTAATTTATTTATAATATATAAATAATAATAAATATATTTATTTAACATAAATATTTTATGAGTTAATATTTGAGTTATAAATAATATTTAAAATATATTTATCACGAAAATTATTTAATTAAATTTTTAAAAATAATAATTTTTAAAAACAATATAAAATGGTAGATCGGATAAATATTTAAATTAAAACAATATTGCTATGAATGAGAATAAATTTGGATTAATCAAATAAAAAATATCATAATATCAAATTACGTAAATTGGAATTTCGATCCATATTTTTTACAGAAGGGGAAAAAATAGATGATAAAATGTTGAATATGAAGAAATAATGTCTATTTATAGTATTGTAAAATTCATTAAAAATAATTAAAAAAAATAGTTTGTGAAAAGCTGTTGGAAGAGCCGTTAGAAAACAAAGAAAATTAAACGGCTTGTAAGAAAAGATAGAAGAAAAAGAAATGTTAACGGGTTAATGAAAGAAAAAAACAAAACAGAAGAGGGAAAAAAACATAACAGAAGATGATTTGAAGGAGATTTCAGCAACTTCATTAATGGGAATAGCATCTGAAATCTCCTTCAAATCATCTTCTGTTAGCTGAACCTTAAAAGATCCACCGTTGTCTTCAAGATTTTTAATCTTGGTTGTGCCTGAAGAAATTTGAGAAGATTAACATTAGCCAAGAAAATTCAAAAGTTTTAAAACTCTCCGTTAACTAGAAGTCTCGAATTTGATTATTGTGCTTGAAGAGTCTTTACAATTTGAGTTTTGCTGACTGTAAGGGTCCTATTCGATTGGCTGAAATCCGCATTAGTCAGATATAACAAAGAATAATGCATCTAAACTATGAGTTTACGAGAGAAACAATAAAGCACAAACAAATTAAGGAAGAAGCTGTACTCGCCAGGGATGGGTACAACATCATCTTCTTGATTAAGAACCCATGCCAGGGCAAGTTGAGCAGGACTGCATCCATGTTTTTTAGCCAATGCTTCTACTCAACTGTAAAACACCTTGTTCTTCTCTAAATTTTCCTCTGAGAACCTCGGATGTGATTTCTGAATAATAGTAATTAAAACAGTTAAAATAAGAACAAGAATAATCTTCTTTTCATGCTACTCGTATCCTGGATTCCTTTTAGCTGGAAATAAAGGAAGGTGTTGTTTGATAAAACCGAAAATTAAGTGTATGTATCAATATTAAACATTCAAGGCTCTGAACATAAACTTCATACCAGCACAGTATCTGAACTCAAACTCTCCACAACTGTTCTGCCACCAAAGAATCCCCGACCAATAGGGCTATATGAAACTATACCAATACCAAGCTTTCTGCACATTTTGTATTGTAAGATGCAATCACTGACAGATAGAATGTGATTAGATTAATCAACAAACAAGTTTTCTGTTTTTCCTGATGTACCTGCAAAGTGGTATGATTTCTTCCTCAATGTCACGACTCCAAAGCGACCATTCTATTTGTATTGCAGTGATGGTATGAACTGCGTGAGCTCTTAGTATTGTGTTAGGACTTGCTTCAGATAATCCAATGTATTTAATCTTTCCCTCTTCCACCAACTTCTTAAGCTCTCCCATCTGCAACACACATTACTATACAATTCAACAAACAGTCTTGAAGAATTCTTACTGACAAAGGCGAATCAAATGAGCTAATTAACTTGTAGCTAATTCCTTTTAGAGTCGTTTCCGATACTAAGGAGCCGTGAGTTTGATTCCCAATAAGAGTAAATAAAATTTCTTAAAGAAAAGGCCAATCAAATGACAAACATACAGTTTGCTCTATTGGGACTGTAGTGTCAATTCGGTGCTGATAATAAAGATCAATGTATTCAACATCAAGGTGTTTCAAGCTAGCCTCACAGCAAGCACGGACATATTCAGGGCTGCCCTTAACTGAAAAACCTTGAAAAAAATTGAAACCCTCCACGTAAATTCCGAATTTTGTAGCCAGCTGGATCTTCTCTCTGGGAAAATGCTTCAATGCCTGCAAAAATCAAGTATTACTACACAATATAATAGAGATCGTGCAAAATGGTATTTCAATAGATGTTCAACTCTTTTTTTTTTTTAAATGATTGATGAAATGGAATGACAATCACTTTGCAATAGATGTTCAGCAATAAGGGACTGGGAGTTCGATTATGAGTAAGGAACAAATAAAATAACTAATGTGGTGTTTGTTTTTGGTAAATTGAGAAGTAAATTGTATAGTAAAAAAATATCAATAATAGATCATTTTAAGAGCTAAATATATATATCTATACTATATATATACAGAATCTATATCTATACTATATATATACTTTTTTTGACAATATATCCATATTATATTAGAAAGCACAGAAGTTGAAAATAAAAAAAAAAACAAAATTGCCTTCCTTGAAAAAAATCCTTAAAAAAGTCGTAATTAGTGGAAAATTATGTTAAATGCACAGAAAATCTTATTTGGAGCCAAATTATATGAACTCTCGCATACCTATTACTATTCGTTTAGAACTTTTTTTTTTGAACTGATTGCATAGAACTTTGTATTTGCATCCCACTCCAATTTGATTACTACTCATAACCCTCCTATGAAACGTTTGGAATTTTTTTCTTCTTCCAAAAAGTGAATCTAATTGCAAATCTTCTCTAAAACATACGATATTAATTCCATGGTAATAAGGACTTCTAATTAAAGTACGAAAATTGCTAAATATATTATTTAAAAGTATAATTTTATGTAGATAATAAATTTTAATAATATATCAACTAAATAGCTAACAAATTATATGATATTACAAAACTTTAAATCTTATTGGATTGATGAAATATTTAGTGCTAAATTGCTTTACAACTAGTATCTTCTAATCATTTGGAATTTAGTCGAAAATGATTGCAATGGTACAACTATACATATATTTTACTTATAAAAAAAAAACTATACATATATTTTTATAATTTTATTTTTAAATCATTTTAATTTTAAATCATGTAGTGTTAATTTTGATCAGGCTCCTTCAACTTCTATAAATTTGCCAGCAGTAGTTGTAAGTTTGGAATGAAGAGGGGAAAAAGACCTTTTAAACGGATTTAGAATTGCTTCTTTCCTTTTTCACTCATTAGTTTTTCTAATCTCAGAATAGAAGGCATGCATTAAAAAATATATATATAAATATTATTTTGTCATAATTTGGAGTAAATGCTTTTATTAATTATGAAGCACTAGATTGTATTGTTATTAAATATATATTTTTAAGTTAAATAATTAAATTTATGATACTATAAAAAAGTTGTTCATTGATATTTAATATATTATTTCAAATTATTATTCATATATTACTATCCAATGTTAGCATTTGTTGAATTCTAATAATTCAATTTTTATTTGCAACAAGAATGCTTTCAACCAACTACAAGAGTTTTGATCTAAATAGTGTTCAAAGACTAATAATATGGAACATAATATTCCAAAAGACTTTGTTCTATTAAACAAAGACTAAGATGAAAAAAAGAATGCTGAAAATTGATTTTCATTCACCAAAATTGATTTAGGTGATTTTTCTAATTAAACAAAGTGCAACTGCAAAAAGAAGCAAAATTAGTCATATCTTTTTGCCTAAATGGTTTTCTATTAAAACAATGGATAAAAGTCTCAATGATATATCGGAAAGTTCAAAGCCTTTTAGGAGTAAGGTAATGATGGTATATGCAGGAGATTTTATCCAAGTTTTATTGAGTGTTCTATATGCTTTTAGACAAAAAAATTGTGAATGTAAGTTCAGTAAAATCATATTTATTGCCTAGGATGCAAAAAATAAAGTTGATGGGAAACATGCAAGCCTGAATAGATAATTAAAGGTTAGAGACATCACTCGGCACGAGAAAGAACAATAGATGGTGTCTCTTCACAAAATTAGTAGTCAAAATTAATTTTCTTCTTATATTATTGAGAAATTTAAATCCTTTAAATGGACTATGCAACAAAATAAAAATGATGTCAAAGTCTCTCCCACAATGTTATCCATGCAGAAATTTCAATCGTATAACACGATGAAAAGCAAGTGTTTTTACAAAGGAAACCATTTCTTATCTTAAAGGGAGGAATATCCTTTCAAACTACAGAAAATACAATTTTCAATGTAATTATGTTTTGCTATGACGACAAATAAAGCACAATAAAGGATATTATAAAGAGAAAGTGAAGACAAATGAACAACAAAAGAATAAAGATGAGAAAAATAAACTAATAAAATATTTAAAGAGAAATAAAACAAAATAAATTTATAATACCAAAGGCTAAATATTATTTTTTACCACATTTATTATGTGCTTGGATACTTTAATTTTTAATGATGTATTATTTTACCATACCCTAAGTAATTATAGTATTAAAATTATTAATTGATTAAGATAATAAGTCAGGGTATCATTATTTAATTTATAAAATAGATAAATTTCACGCATAACGCACGTGATGATTTTTCTAATATGCTGTAAAATGTTCATCAAACAAACACATGAAGTGTTGGAAATGCTTGATCATGACCCAATAAATGAAGCCTCCAAAGTTTCAATTAAGAGCATCTGCAACGCACGGCAATTTGCACTACGGCAATTTGCAGTAAAGAGTGCAAATTGCCGTGCGTTTTTTGCTCCAACCCAACACCAAATTACTACTGCAATTGTTGCAACTGTAGCGATCCATATTACTGCATTCATTTTTTATTATTTTATTATTTTATTATTTTCTATTTTCTATTTTTTATTTTATTTTTTAATTGTATTAATTGAGATGTATTTTTATGTTTTTATAATTTTAGTTTATAATATATTTGTATTTTTAATCAATCAATGTATTTATTAAATATAAATTAAATTATTAATTACATTCTCTACAAATTTAAAACAAACACATTCATATAAATGTTATTTAACATAAAAAAAATATTCTACAAATTGAGGAATTTTCCGATTTCAATGATTATTGAGATGAATGTGTGATTGTTTTTTAATTATGTTGTATTTTTAATATGTAATTAAAACTTTTATGTGTGTATGTAGTTATAAATTTTAATGAACAAAAATATATTTTTATCCAAATTTATTTTATTTTAATTATTGTATTACAAAAAAAATTATGTTTAACATTTATATGTTATTAAAAATATCAAAATTTATTTTAGATGAAAGAATAAGTAAAAAATTAAATATAAATATAAATTATTAAATAATAATAATAAAAAAGGTGTAAAAAGTAATATATTTAAAATATTTAATTTAATGTTAAAAATAAAATAAAATAATTAAAATGATTTTTACTATTATTACTGTATTTTAGTGTAAAATTATTGTACTTTAATGTTTGTGGTCGGAGATACTTAATGCATGGTCAACATTTTCATGGTTGTTGAGTACAAAAACTTGAACACGAACAGAATTAGAAAGCATTACCTTTCCAACCAAGACTTCATTGGTGTGAGATCCATAAATATCTGCAGTGTCGAAAAATGTAATTCCTCTATTGAATGCCTCAATGATGATCGAAATCCCAACTTCTTCAGAAACAGGGGCATTGTACATGCCAGTAAGGCTACTCACGACGGTATTTTAGGCACTCATATGGAAACGCGTTATTGTATTTCTATGTCGTAACTCATTCTCCTGTAGGAGGAGGAGCTACATGTGTCAGGGTCCTGCGCCTGACACGCACATGTTTTTTTTTAAATAAAATCAGATCGTTCGATTGTTTTGATCCAATTATCAGATTTACTTCGACGGAGATTAAAATAAAATTGTGTTCAATAAAAAGCATGTTCAATGAAAACTCTTAAACTAGCCATTAGATTACGGATGAAAAAAATGAGGGTTTAATAACTGAGAACTTTAATAAAATAATAATAAAAATATTAAATAGGCGTTCCGCAGAATGACTTCAAGGACCGTACATTACGAGTAGCCTAAATCTCATACATCCATACCCCAACTTTGAGACCTGACAGTCAATAACGTCTATTGAGATACTACCGAAGCATCATTACAAAAACAACATATTTCGCTTCTAAAACATATAATCAGTACAAATGCTTTGTTCTGACGAATTTGTTAGACTGAATAGATTATACAGTAAAAATAAATGGGGTGAGATTGTAAAACTATAATATGTTGAATATGTAATATCTTAAATTGATATGCAAAAAAAATAAATCATGCAGCCATTAAGTAAAAAAATTGAAAAGAAAAAGAAAAACAGAAGTGAATGAAGATGACCTCTAATCCTTGGTTACCAAGTTTCACTCTTGGAATCATACTTCCCTTCTTCTCTGCTATTAGTTCTTGTTTTGCTTATATCTGAATCAAGTGAGAACTTTCTAGAGTAATTCTGTCACTGCAAGTACCAAATAGGTGCTTAATATAGATTGTAATTGCTACTTATATGGACAGGAAATGCTCGTAGATGGTGCATGATGATCACATGGCAGCAACCATCGACGGGACTGGAGAGGACCAAGGCGCTGACGAGGCATTTTCTATATTATCTTTTCTTTTAACCTAATCAATTAGCCATATTTTTTTGACTAAGAATCAATTCGCCAGATTGCACTTTGTTAATGTGCAAGCGGGAATTAAAAAATTACAACTTTTGGGAAATGAGAGCCATGTGCAAATTGTCAAGCTGTTCAAATACAAGGGAAGCCCTTCTCTGATCGAAGGAGACCACTCGATGCTACTCTAGATCATAATTTTCGATAATTGGACACTAAATTTATTTATTGAGGTATTATTTATTCTGAACTCATAAATCTTTAATATTTTGTTTTAAAAATGCACTTTAATAGTTTAAGAGATGAAATTGTTTACAAGTATTTATTTACCTCGACTCTTAGTTGACGTAAAAACATGATATTACAATAGCTTTCAGTCAAGACTAAGTGACTTGAGAATATAGTTTTAGCTTGATGAAATTTTGCTCGAGTTTTCATAGATGACGCCACTTATTATGAACCATATGCTTCGACGATTGTGCGCTAGACTCATCTATTGAAGTATTATCCGCTCTGAACTCATGAGCTCTTACGATTTTTTCTGTGAAAAAACATTACAGTAGTTTGAGAGAAGAATGCATTTATAAACAACACTTAATCTCAATTTCTAAAAGATGTGAGAGCATGACATTACAAATATTAGAGTAATGAGATGCAAAGTATTCTTCGTCTTCACTCATTCAGATCAATTTGACAAACGCCACTCAAAAAAATTATTATTTCAGTTGTGCATATAATAATGCCTTTTCAGTTTATATATCATAACATATATAAATATAAGGGTGTAGGAAAAAAATTTTAGACTATAATATCTTAATTTATTTTTTATAATTATAAATATACCCTTATTTGTTTTTTAACAAAGAGTAAAAAGATAATCGTAACAATACCCATTAAAAAATAATAAATCCTTAATATTAATAAATAAGTATATGTAAGAACCGAAACAATCATAAGTCGAACATATAACATATAATTGTTCGACTGGATTGATGGAAGTATAACATATAATTGTTCTCTTTTTTTGAATAAGGAGAGTTTATCTCCTTATTCAATTCAAATAGTATTGAATTTTTTCTTGTTTCTGCTCCTGCATCATTGGATCTTCATTCATAAAATAAATACGATCAGTGTGGTCAATTTTTATAAATACATTCATTTATTAAAATAATTAATAATTATCTCGATAAAAAAATTAAACTTTATCTATTTAGAAAAAAAATTAAAAATTATCTTAAAAACATTTAAATTTCATTTTAAAAATAAAATTTATCTATTTCGAAAAAAATCTAACAATTTGTAATTATCTTTAAAAATTTTAAATTTTGTTTTAAAAACATCTAAAAATTTGTAATTATCTTAAAATTTAAAGATAATTATCTTAAAAAATTTGTAATGTCATAGTTTTCATGCTGGTAGTTTGATCATCTTGAACTACTAGCCAAACAATTTACTTTTCTAATTGACTTTTATCTTAGACTATATGTATTGCATATTTTATTTTAAAGATATTGAAATTGTTGATATCATTATGTGTTAATGATGATATCATCCGTTTCACAATTACTTTATTGTCATACACTAATATTTTAAAATATATGTTTCACCCCATGTAAATAAACTTTGAATATTCTATTAACTAGTTTACAGTTGTGGTAAAATCAGACATATCATTTTATAGCATAAGTTTAAGTAGCAATTTGTATTTTGATTATATTTATACTATTTGATGAGTATAATGATTTTGCAACTATTTTCTTTCGCTTAGATTTGTAAGATTTGAAAATTTTCTATTTAATTTTAGAAGAGATCAATTTGTAAATTTATATATGTTATGATTAAAATAAAATAATATCTTAAATATAATTATTCAAAAATTTAATAAAAATATATATCATATAGTACGCATGTGCGTAAAAAATTAGTGTAGTTAAATGACTAAACAAACTACTATTCCAGTTATAAATATGCTGCACTAGATAGAACTTTACCTTGCATATGAAATAGTACATTCTCAAATGACATTGGGCCTATTTTGCAAGAAATTTAGCATATATTCATCATAGAATATTTAGAAAGTTTTTTTTTTCTAAATCCTGTCCCACTCTTTAATTTTTTACCAATTTAAAAACATATAATATATATATATATATATATTATATTATCTGCTAAATCTTATACTTTTTAAATAAACTATTAATATTCTAACAAGGGCCAATTACACAAAAACATTCTTTGAAAATTAAAATTACACCAATTAGACTCTGGAAACTTCGTTCTCACCTGTGTTTCGGTCACTTTCAACTCTGATATCGCAGTCGGAAATCAAATAATGCACATGAACATTACAACTAGGTTGACACCCCAAAATACCTAAATTCACTTCTTCTAGTCCAAGAATATTATTAATAAAAAATAGAGAATACAAAATCTACTTGCAAAAGTGTTACATAAATGCATGCCTTTCAAATGTCATCATAAACTAAACTACCACATAAATCTGAGTATGTTGGCCACCAATGACTGCCAGCATTGTTGGCTCCAAAATTAACAACATGATCTTCCACTTTGTGGCCCTCTCTATAAATATGGGATACAACAAAGTGTGTCTGCTGCAATCGAAACAGATAATGAGATCAATCAAGCTTGCACACCCAAGGGATCTCAGAAGTTCTGCTTGAATACATGAACCACATACATAGAATTACTTTCAAGCTAAATATTAGGCCAACTAAGATTCAAAGCTTTCATCACTAAAAAAATGGCTGCCTTGAGTTCAGAGACAAAAGTAAATGTAGAGTCAGTTTGAGAAGCACATGAGCCTTGGCAAAACCCCCTTTCGTTTCTGAAAACTCCTCCTGCCCCCTGAGAGCCCTAGGTTACCGAATGAAGAGCTATCAATGTTTAACTTAATCAAAGAAGCTGGTGGGGGCTACCATTTAATAGGAAGAATAATTAGAGCCTTTCTAGGAGTATCTTGAATCCCCAAAATTTCAGAACAAAGCAAGCTCATCAAGGGTGTCGTTTATGGTTTCCATTCCGAAATAATCACCTTTCCTAATCAGTCTCCAAGCATTCTAAGTGCATGATGAATATTAAATGTCTGGTCTTCAAAAACAATTTGGTTCCTAGAAAACCAAGTAATCCAAATCAGTACCGAAACAAGAGCTACCTTCCATAGGAATCGCATTTAAGAGCTCAAATTAACATTGCAAAAAACTGTATCAAGTTGCTCCTTACTTGAACATTAACACCAAATAAAGAGAAGACTGCAACCCATACAGTAGCAGATATGCGACAATCAAGAAAGAGGTGTTGAATTGTCTCTTCTGCAGCTCGACAAAAGGGACAACTAGATACCATAATAAAACCATCATGACGTAGCCTGCCATCCTTAATGAGTACATTATGATAGACACGCCAGTAGATCATTGAGCAGGCTAATGAAATGAAGGGTCCCCAAATGAAACAATTCCAAGTCCTGGTCTCAGAAATAAGAGCAATAGAAGAGTAAAATTTATTGACCGTTAATTTACTCTCAACAATGGTCCAAAAACAAATATCATGCTCCTCTTGAGCAAAATCAATTTTAGATATCTCGATCCTTAAGTTGTTGTTTAAGGATTGAGGGAGAGACCATTTTCCATTTGATATAAAATTAGAAATTCCATCCATCATAGTTATGTTAAATGTTAAATGAAAAGGAAACCATAATCAAAATTGAAACCATCCAAACTTAGGCTATGTTTAGTTTAGAAAATAGATTTTTGTTTTTTATTTTCTATTTTTTTTTACTTCTATTTTTTGAAAATTGAAAACATTTTAGAAAAAATATTTGCTAATCAAAATTTTCTTTAACAAATTTTTTATTTTTATATCTCTGTTTTTTAATTTTCTAGGAAAAAAAAAATTTCTCAACTAAACACCCTTTAATATTTCAAAAAAAATTCAAATACATGACTCTTGAAGTTTGCAACTCACAATAACCACAAGTTAGAGGAAGAGGAAGAAGAAGAAAAAGCATCAATTGTTTCACACACAGACTAATCTACGAAATCGAAATTAGTGAACTGAACATAGAAATCAAAGACGCATTAATAATAAACTTTGATTCAGCTTATCTTGAAGAAGAAACAAAATGAGCTCCAAGAATAACTCTATTGGTGATTGATAAGTAGAAGACTGGTTCATTGTACAAACAAACTCGAAGTCTGATTCTTGTGTTAACGAGGGAGGTACTTTTTTTCCTTTGTCGATTGGACTTTTATTTTAACCCATTTGAACCATGATGTACAAAAATCATATAGGAAAGAAGACCATGCGTATTGAAAAAGAAATGAAGGATGGATTTGGAGAATGAATAGTTGCAGAATGCGTGCCAAAGAAAATTTGTGAAAGCGCGATATTGCGTAAATTTCCTCTTTTAACAAAGTGCACTCACCCGATGATAATCGCATGATCCAAGGAGCACCAGTCACTATTGGATCAACCCATGTCAAATGAGCCAAAAGTTTACGACTATATGTGTTTAAAGCCCAATTTTCCTCAACGTCCTAAGATCCCTTCACCATTCAAAGGGGCTGTGCCTTTAGCACTACAAAAGTGAAGGTTTTCTTTTTTTTTTTTTTCTTTTTTTGAGGAAACTCCATTACTTCTTCATTGATCATTGTTCTGCAATTACAAAAGGCTTGCAGTATCAAGTGGAGATACAAGAAACCAATTCAGTGGACATTTATCTTGCTTGGTCTTTTCAGGCACTTATCTGCTACTGTAGTTACATTTCTACTTATCCATTTAAAAGAATGCAACAAACTCTTGAGCCATTCACAGGATATCATCAATGATAACACAGCTTCCATGCCCCATCTAAAAAGTGAAGATTGAAGAACAATTCACGCTAACAATGTAATGGAAGAGATTACATGAGATTTAAATTTGAGTAAATTACATTCTAGAATATTCTATATGTAAAAGATGAAAATAAATGCTAGAATATGATTACACCTTCTTTTTCAATTTTTATTTATTGGTTTATATATATCTATATATATATCTATATATATCATTCAACCAGGAATGCTTAGCGAGGATCGCTGAATGGTTAAAACGCCCAACTCATAATTGGTAAATTTGTAGGATCAATTCCTACGAGATGCAAACCAATGGACCCTCCAATAAATCTATTAAAATTGGCTCTGTATTAGTGGAATCTCATCGTCTATATAGAAGGGCAATCACTAATTCTTAAAACCAGCATTTTTAAGACCAAAGAGTAGGAGGGGAAGGGGGAGCAGGTCAAAATAGAAAAACTCATATTTGGTTTTGTTTGTTCCGATTTGACCACGACTTCTTAGTGCAGTGTTAATGGTATATTTTGATTTATTCTATTATACTTTTGGTATACTAAATTGGTAAATATTTTGTGCTTTTATTTAGAATTTTGCAAAATTTTAGCTAGAATCGTCTTCTTACAAAACCTTTTTATTTCCCCCATATTTGTGTTCACTTCACTTTAACTCAAATCAGAGTTAAATTTAAAAAAACAAGTCATTCAAGTTTTTTTTTTAATCAACACCAGTCATTCAAGTTGTCTTGGTATCAAATTGAAAATGATCACAAGAAGTAGTAATTAACTTATTTCCATGTCTTGAGGTCGTGGGTTCAAGCCTACCAAAAGAGGGGTAAGGAAATTTGAATAGTATGGAGTAGTATAGGACTTACTCCTATTTTTAAAAAAAAAACTTGAAACCCAATGGCACAATTGGAAAAGAATATTGTTTTTATAAATCATATTTATAATTTGATTTCTCATGCAATTAATGATATTTTAAAAATGAAAGGTTCATTTGTGGGCTCATTTTGGCACAGCCACCATAAACACATACATGCTTTTTTCTCCTTAAAATCATATGACATTCTCTTTATGTTTATACTAATTAAAAAGTATTCTATCCTGACCAAAAAAAAAAGAGAGTAAGCTATCACTAATTGCTACATTTCTTAAACAAGCTATTTACTAAATATGAATTAAATTCTTAAAAAGTAAAAAAAATTCAGTCAACCATTTATTAAAAACCCATGTTGCTTTCGTCAATTCTGTACGGATAATGTACAAAAATGGGCAACAAACAAAAAAACAATTTCTATAATACAACACTATTTGAAAAACAAACCAAAAATGGAAACATAGAATAAAATATTAAAAATAACACAGTTTGACCGTGTGTTGACCACACGTCAGAAAGTTGACCGTGCATTGACCATTTTATTCAAGTCAGTGTGAATGAGTACAAACCGAGTACATACTAAAGTTAATGAAGGGCCTTTTGACCAAAAAAATGACTACATGTGGAGAACAACTCGAGTATATGTGGAGAACAACTTGAGTACAAACCGAGTACAATGAGAGGACAATACGAGTATAACTAGAGTAACAACAAAAATAAAACTCTTTTAACTAGTATAAACGAGTACATGGGGAAAACAACACGAGTGCAACTAGAGTAACAACAAAAATGAAACTTTTTTAACTAGTATAACCGAGTACATGTAGAGTACAACACGAGTATAAACACAATGAGAACAAACTGAAAATTTAATGTTTTCTTTATTATTCGAGTACATCAAAGTTCAAAGTTTTCTTTATTATTCAAGTACAAATGAGGCCAAATCAAGTACATGACATATTTATTTATTTTTATCATTCGAGTACAAGACATATTTAGGATTGAAACCCTAGCTGCCACCCCTTTCAGTTACGGCCGTTCTCACTCCCGTCGCGTCTCTCCGTCCCATTCTCACTCTCGTCGTGCCTCTATGCCCAAATTTCTCACTACCCAGCTCTCTCTCTCTCTCTCTCACACACACACACTCTCTAGATCATAGCCAACTATTGGCTCCCTCTCTAGATCTGTCATCATTCCCATTAAGTCGTGCTTTTTCTTTGGGTCAGCTAAGGTTGTGTCGTTCACGAGGAAGACAATCAAGGAGAAGGAGAAGGAGAATA
>CAODLS012817052.1:0-10823 GCA_948243855.1 Flueggea neowawraea
CGTCTTGCTAGAGGCCCCTAGTGATTTATGAGTATTAATGTATATTATAATAATTTCCAACATTGAATGAACCTACAGGATCGCACACGAAAGATCTGGAATGAGTTTTATCTCTCTTCTTGCAATTAGGTCAAATGTTGACTTAATGTGCATAAGTGAATTTCGACTATGGTTAGTATGGGTTAATTATATGATAATTAAGCCCATGAAATGTTTAATTAATTAATCATGGATTAATTGGTTAAATAAAGGTCCATATAGTGTGAGGAAACAAGACTCAATGGCCATATCCTAAAAGTTGGAGCCTTTCCCTTTAAAGTAGGAATTATAATTCCTAACCCAAAAAGAGAAGTGTGGCCAGCCATGAAATCATTTATAAGGGTTTTTGGAGACATTCTAACCCTAATAGGATCACCCTAACACTATATAAAGACCTAAGGTGTGATGCTACATCGAAACCTAATTGAGTTGGTGTTTTCGGCTCTAAGAGAACACATCCTCACCTAGCATTGTCGAACACCATATTCACCATTAGAGAGTGTTACTTTAGTGCTAGCACACCTCAACTCGTTCTAGTATAGATCTAGTGTGTGTGAAGTAGAGATCTTAGTCTTAAGGCTAAGGTTCTTACAAAGCTTAGAGCAAATCTAATGAGTAAGGGTTCATCCTTGGCAAACGTGAACTAGGGCTCTTGGTGAATAATCAAATCTGATTCGGTACTCATCATATAAGTAAAGATCTGATCTTTATTTAATCTATCAATCTTGCTTTGTTATTGGAGTCATTAGATGAAAATTTTTTGTTATTTTGCCTATGTGTTTCATGCTAAAACTCCAACATTTTACAGAGGTCATCTACACATTTTTGGCTATAAATGGGCCTTAAGAAGAAATAATTTTAAAAATATTGTTTTAAAGAAAATTAATTCACCCCTTTTTGGTTTTCTATTTCAGGCCAACAATTAGCATTTAACAAAAAGTTAAGTTGTAGATTTTCTCAAAAACTCTCCTTAAGTTATATATCCATGAACTTAGTTCAAATAACCATCCAAGATTATATTTAAATTCTCAAATGACTCAAATTATCAATCAAACTCTCAATTATTGTGACACCCCAACCTTTTTTTTGTCAGAAATGAAACGTTCATTCATCTCAAAATGTCAATGTTACAAAGATCAACATCGTGACGATGAACAACAACATAAATTGGAGGATTAAGACCCCAAACGACAAGTGACCAAACAATAAACACAATTTGTATAATAAAGCAAACATTATAGGCACAAACAAACTAACTAACATAACTATTGTTCAAAGCAAAAAGTTTAACCATGAATATGAGTCGACCGAGGATGGCATTTGCCTCAATTACAAAAGCGGAAAACCAATTGGACTCCCACAGTCGAAAGTTTCCAATATGTCCACTGGTGTCACGACCCATTCCCAGGACCGTGACCGGCATACGAGGTCAATCCTCTATGGGAGCCCGACCTGTCTCGCACAAGCCTTCATGATTCAGAAACTATAGTGACCACTTATTAAAAACATTTTAATAAAACTGTTTATGAAGAAATCATATATATATATATATATATCAAGTATCAAAATATCAGAAATAAATACAAGCGATAAATTGCAAAACCAAAACCCCAAAAACCAAAAACTAGCGGACTCTGTAACCCAAATAGCATCTTGATGAGGAGCTCTAAAATAAAAGAAGTAGTCCAGCCAAGATGGCGCCACTAACCAAAAATATTGGGCCTAATTGGGCAAAGATGCCAAAAGGTTGCTAGGATCAACCTGTAAAATGAAAACAAGGCAACCCAGAAAAATAAAGGAGGTTAAACCCAGTGAGGGACAACACTCCAGATTGCCTCATACGTGCCTCACAAATACTGGTTTGAAAACTATTGGAAAACTACCACATGCACGTATATAACAGGGTGTGTATATATATATATACACTACATACATAGTATGGTTTCAAAAACACGTTCCGCAAACATTTACTCCCAAGACAAACATATGCACATTGGCAAAACCGATACTACTAGTATCATAGTCAAAAACAATATATACATATTATTATGGGACCGATAACAATCGTGGTGTGAACTGTGTCACTCAACCAAATCAATAATGATTGTGTACTATGCCACTAATATGGTAACAAATCATGTGTCGGGCTGGGGCACATGGCTATTGACAACCCTGATAGTTGTGTCATATCATACATTAGTATACCAAAGGCTACGTATCCCATAGCGAATGTGTCCCATAATCAAAAACCATTATCTCAAAAACAATGCATGGATTCAGTATCAAAAAACAGTCAAAACATATATATAAATATATATATGTAATTCTTTTCAAAAACAAACAGTGAATATTTATCCACATAATCCAATTATTTAATTAACAAATCTTTAGATTAGTATGATTTTAAATATGTGTTATACACATAAAAAAATATAAACAGCTTCGAGACACAACCCATGTGTCTGAAGCTACCATCCAGACCCTTGGATCTCCAAGCTCTAAGACCCTGTACCACTGACAGGTGGTTGATCCCGCTGACAAGGGTAGGAAGCTGAAACAAATATCAGAAACAATAACTTATCAGAAACAATAACAAATGAGACACTGGTATTGTGGCAAAATGCGTGTACATGCATATGCAACCCAAACACCCAAAACATATTTCCATACCCAAAACAGTAGATCTCAACCCCAAGAACATGAATCCATACTTAGATCATCAAAAACAACTCCATCTTCCTCAAAAATCATGGAAATCTGACCTAACCTTAACCCATATACCTAACTCGTCAAATCTGCTCAAACAAGCCATGGATCAAGTATTTCTTAGTCTAATCCATCAATGTATAGCAGAAACAACTCCCAATCAAGGAAAAGAATCATCAAAATCCCGAAACCCTAGCTCACAGACTCATCTTGGACAAACACTATGAATTGTCAAAATTGGAGCTAAATCTTATGAATCCACCCTCCAATAACCATAATCTAACGTTATCCAAACTCCCCTTTAACATGAAAAAAAGAACCATTCAGACCACCCATTTTGACCCACCAACCTTAGATGCTCAAATCATGAACAAAATAGGGAAAAAAAGGGATTAAAGAGTAATTCTTACCTTATAAACTAAAGTGAAAGCAAATAGAAGTGAAGAGAGATAGAGAGACTTGAATGAAAGTGTAATCTGGTGGTTGGAGTGAGTTATGGCCGAAGGAACGGTAGGTGGGGGGTATTTATAGACTCACCCAAACCGACATGCAGCGTTTCACTCAAAACCACGCAGAACAGACCCATCTACATGCATAGTACCTCTTCTATGCACGTAATCCTTTCTCCTACGTGGGTTGTACACTCTACAATGCACACAGACGGAAGATCTGATGACCACCCATTTCCAAATTGAAGATCAACATACGTTCCATCTCATGCAGTGAACGTAGAACATTCCACACTCTCAGCTCACAACCAAACATCGCTCAACATGCACAGAGCTCTCCAACACACGTAGACGTGCTTACACCCGATCACAGTCCATCTCCAACATCGATCAACACGCGTAGAACCCTATTTCAACACACGTAGATGGCTTCTAGACTATCCAATTCACGCAGAACGCACGTTGGACACTTCCAACTGAGATCAACCCTCAAACTCAAGATTCCTCGCATCCATAACACCCCAAAACTAGACAAAATGCTACAGTACTCCGACGGTAACAGTACGAGATATTACATAATTCTCCCCTCAAAAGAAATTCGTCCTCGAATTTTGAAACAAAACTGATCCAACCAAAATCGACCCTAGTCTCCATAAAAAAAACTCCAATCTGAGTTGCTCAACTAACCTTCGGCTAGCTAGCCTACACGCAACTGTGCTATGAACCAGTTGAATCGAATAACTGCGGGTATCTATGTCGCATCTCCTAATCGGCCTCCCAAGTGGCCTCCTTAACAGAATGATGCCTCTATATCACTTTCACTGAAGCAATCTCCTTGTTCCGCAGCCTTTTAACTTACTGATTGACAATCCTCACAGGGTCCTCATCGTACGATAAGTCGGATCGGACCTCTACAGACTAAGGTGCTAGAAAATGAGATGGATCTGGAACATACTTCCTCAAAAGTGTTATAAGAAACACCGGGTGAACATAAGCAAATTGAGGTGGCAATGCCAACTCATACGCCACGGCCCCAACACGGCCTATGACCTCAAACAGACCAATGTATCTCTGGCTCAACTTGCCCTTCCTTCCAAATCTCATGACACCTCTCACCGGTGACACCTTGAGGAATACATGGTCTCCAATCCCAAACTCCAAATTTCTACGCTTCGGGTCAGCGTAACTCTTCTGTCGACTGTGAGTAGTCTAGATCCGCTGCTGGATCAATATCAATTTCTCAGTAGTCTCCAAAATAAGATATGGCCCTAGAGGCTCTCTCTCACTAGCCTCGTCTCAACTTAAAGGAGATCTACACTTTCTACCATATAGTGCCTCGTAAGGCGCCATCTCGATACTCGAATGATACGAATTATTGTACTCAAATTCAACCAATGGAAAGTGAGAATCCTAACTCCCACCAAAATCCACAGCGCACGCTCTTAACATATATTTCAAAGTTCGAATCGTATGTTCGGACTAACCATCGGTCTGCGGGTGAAATATTGTACTGAAATCCAATTGAGTACCTAGCTCCTCCTGCAGTTTATGCCAAAACTGAGAGGTAAATTATGGTCCTCTATAAGACACTATAGAGACCGGCACACCATGTAAACATACAATTCGGTCGGCAGACAACTTTGCCAACCGTGCCGCTCCATATGTTGTCTTGACAGGCAGAAAATGTACCAATTTTGTCAATCGATCTACAATCACCCAAATGGAATCATACCCCTAGAATGTCCTCGGTAACCCTATTACAAAGTCCATCGTGATACGATCCCACTTCCACTTCGAAAAAGGTAACTACTGTAACAGTCGAGAGGGACGTTGGTGCTCAAACTTAACCTGCTGACAGGTCAAACACCAACTGACAAACTCGGCTATGTCATTCTTCATCCTTGGCCACCAATAGGACTCTCAAAGATCCCGATACAACTTAATGTAACCCAGGTGTACAAGATATGTGGAGTTGTGACCCTCGGTGATGATCTTCTCGCGTAATCCACCAAAAAATTGTACGCACAATCTCAACCCAAACCAAAGGACTCTTGAGTCATCAACAATGAACCCAGGTACACCAGGCGATTTAACTTTATCAATCAAACCCTGTATCTCAGAATCCTCCTTCTGAGACTCTCTAATATGATCCAACAGCATATGCCTCGCTTTCACATGACCAAACAGAGCTCTAGAGTCATCAAACTGTAACCTGACTCCATTCTCCATCAATCTCTGCCATTCTATCACTGTTGATCGTCTCTCAATCACGATATGAGATAAACTCGACTTCCTACTCAGAGCATCGACCACAACGTTTGCCTTGCCAGGATGATATGATATGGTACAATTATAATCCTTTAGAAACTCTAGCCAACATCGTGCCTCAAGTTCAGATCTCGCTGATCAAAAATATACTTTAGACACTTATGATCTGTGAAGATCTCAAAAGTCTCTCCATATAAGTAATGCCTCCAAATCTTGAGTGCGAGCACAACTGCCACCAACTCCAAGTCATATGTCAAGTAATTTTGCTCATGCCTCTTGAGCTGTCTTGAGGCATAAGCTATCACATTGCCATGCTTAATCAACACACAACCCAATCCTACTCTCGAGGCATCATAGTAAACTATAAATCCTCTTGAACCTGATGGCAAAACCAACACTGGTGTGCTCGTCAGACACCTCTTTAGCTTAAGGAAGCTATCCTTAAATCTGTCAGACCAGATGAACTTAAATCCCTTTTGCGTCAGCCGAGTCATAGAAGCTGCGATCTTGGAAAAATCCTGGATGAACCTCCTATAGTACCCAGCCATACCAAGGAAGATTCGTATCTCCGTAATGGTTTTAGGCGTCTCCCAATGGAGTACTACCTCAACTTTCTTAGGATCCACCATGATCCCATCCTTGAACACCACGTGTCCCAAAAATGGCACCTAATCAAGCCAGAACTTACACTTTGAGAACTTTGCATATAGTTGATGCTTCTGCAAAGTTTGCAAGACTGACCTCAAGTGGTCCTCGTGCTCTTCCCTACTCCTCGAGTACACCAAAATGTCATCGATAACAACGATAACAAACTGATCCAAGTATGGTCTGAATACCCTGTTCATCAAATCCATGAATGTCGCTGGTGCATTAGTCAAACCGAACGACATCACAAGGAACTCATATTGATCATACCTAGTTTAGAAAGCTGTCTTTAGAATATCCTCACCCTTGATCCTCAGCTGGTGATATCCCAACCTCAAATCAATCTTAAAAAACTATTGTGCACCATGTAGTTGGTCAAACAGATCATCTATCCTCGGCAGCGGATATCGGTTCTTCATTGTCACCTTATTCAACTGTCAGTAATCAATACACATTCGAAGGCTACCGTCTTTCTTCTTAACAAACAACACCGGAGAACCCTAATGCGAGACGCTCGGTCTAACAAATCTCTTGTCCAATAAATCTCTCAACTGAGCCTCTAACTCCTTCAACTCTGCTGGTGCCATCCGATACGGTGGAATCGATATCGGATCAGCACCAGGCTGTATCTCAATGGCAAACTCAACCTTGCGCTCAGGAAAACACATTAGAGAACTCTCGTACCATAGGTATGTCTTCTAAACTCAACTCTAAACTATACGGTTCGGTGAATACAAAAGCCAAGTACGCCTCAAAACCACGACGAATCATTCGCTCGGCTCTAATAGTTGATACATACCCTCGCACAACACTATCGTGCTCACCCTGATAGCAAAACTCAATCTAACTCGGAGGTCAAAAACATTCTCTCTTCGCAAAATGATCCAAAATGGCATGCCAAGTTGAAATTCAATCCATGTCGAGTATTACATCAAAATCTCCCATACCCAACACAACAATATCGACAGTCATCTCATGCCTTTCAAAGGCAATCACACAGTTCTGGACCTCAGAGTCAACCACAACCTTGTTACCCAAGGGTGATAAACCTCAAGTAACCTAGCTAATGAATGCACTATTAACCCATTATGCTCAACAAAATAGGGCCTGTCCACAACCACTGTCTGCCCAACCTGGCTACGGGCTCCTAAACCTATGACGTATCTGCATACACATCTATCAGCACTAGTACTAGTAACGCCCAAAAATCGACTGCACTGACTGTGAACCTGACCATACTTCAAAAGACACTCAGCAACCTTGTGTCCATACTGCCTGCAATGAAAACAGAGACTTGCAGCTTTGTGGCAAGTGCCAGGATGTCTCCTTCTACAAGTCTCACGAGGTGCATATAACCCTCTTGTGCTCTGTCCTCCGGTACGCCTAGCTGGCTATACTACACTACTACTTTGGGAATCCTGATCCTACCTTTGGCCCCTAAAGAAATGTTTGCACCTCTGGTCAGACTGGCTGCTCTGACCACGACCCTGCTAGCCTTCTAACGCACCCTCCGTCTTTGCCCTATTGGGCTACTTGGGTTGTCTCTTGTCTTGGTACTCCATACTCATTGCAACCTTAGAAATCTGTGATACGATAGACAACCTCTGAGTCGCTACCACTCTCTTAATCTTGAGTAACAACCCATTTAGAAACTTTTTAGCCAATGCCTTCTCACTACGGGCCTCTACAGGTGCATACATGCTTAACTCTTGGAACTTGTCCTCATACTCAGTCACGGACATACCTGACTCCTAATGGAACTTGTTGAATTGGCCTGCCTTCCTATCCCTCACGTTCGTAGAAAGAACAGACAAAGTGAGCTCAAGCTTGAACTCATCCCAAGTAAATACTCTACACGATCTCTGATCTTGCCACCATCTGGCGGCTCAGCCATCCAACAGAAATGAGGCCAATCTAACCCTCGTAGCGTCATCAGTGAGATCCATAATCTCAAAGCACTGCTCCACTATGAATGTGAAATCCCGGGGATCCTCTCCCAACTTGCCCAAAAATTTAGGCGGAGAATGCTTCATAAATTTGGCGAGGCGTGCCTCAGCGTCAGACTGTAGGGCTACAATTGGTGCAGTCAGAAGTGTCTCGGGTGACGGTGGAGGAACTGGTGGGACTGTCTGTGTTGCAACCATTGGCGAAACTAGCTAACCTTCAGCCGTCTGACCAGCCAAAAGAGCCTCAACACAAACAAGAATCTGCGTGAACCGCTCAAAGACATCCATTAGACCTGCAGGTGGTGGCTATAAAGCTGATGTTGCAACCTCTGACACACTAGCCTCATCATCATGATCTGTAATAGAATGATTAGTGGCCTCTACTGGTACACGCCTAGGACTCCCACAGCCTCTACCACGACCTCTGCCTCGTGGAGGATCCATAACTACAAACAAATAATAATCACATTTGCATGTAAACACCATAGTACAAGAACGAATGCCAAAGAATATACAGAGGCAAATCAGTCAGACTCAATCAAAGATACCTATGCTCTACACCTACCCCGGACTATACGAAAACCTAGGCTCAAAACTTACGAAACCTAGGCTATGATACCATTTTTATCACGACCCATTCCCGGGACCGTGACCGGCGTACGAGGTCAACCATCTATGGGAGCCCGACCCATCTCGCACAAGCCTTCATGATTCAGAAGCTATAGTGGCCACTTATTAAAAAAATTTTAATAAAATTGTTTATGAAAAAATCATATATATATTATAATAAAATATATCATGTATCAAAATATCAGAAATAAATACAAGCGATAAATCGCAAAACCAAAACCCCAAAAACCAAAAACCAGCGGACTCCGTAACCCAGCAGCATCTTGATGCGAAGCTCTAAAACAAAAGAAGTAGCTCAATCAACAGGGTGCCACTAACAAAAAATATCGGGCCTCATTGGGTAAAGATGCCAAAAGGTTGCCAAGTCAAATCAACCTATAAAATGGAAACAAGGCAACACAGAAAAATAAAGGGGAGTTAAACCCAGTAAAGGACAACACTCCAAATTGTCTCATACGTGCCTCACAAAGATTTGTTTGCAAACAGTTGGAAAACTACCACATGCACATATATAACAGGGTGTACATATATATATATATATGTATATGTACATATGTATATATATGTATATGTACATATGTATATATATATGTATGTATACACACTACATACATAGTATGGTTTTAAAAACACGTATTGGAAACGTTTACACCTAAGGCAAATACATGCACATTGGCAAAAACAATACGACTAGTATCATAGTCAAAAACAATATATACATATTATTATGAGACCGGTAAAAATTGTGGTGTGAATTGTGTCACTCAACCACCTCAATAATGATTGTGGACTATGCCACTAATCTGGTAACAAATCATGTACCGGGCTAGGACACATGGCTATCGACAACCCTGATAGCGGGTCATATCATACATTGGTAGACCAAATGCTACATACCCCATAGCGAAGGTGTCCCATAATCAAAAAACCATTATCTCAAAATAATACATGCATTCAGCATCAAAAAATAGTCAAAACATATATATATATATAATTCTTTTGAAAAATAAACAATGAATATTTATCCACATAATCTAATTATTTAATTAACCAATCCTTAAATTAGTCCGATTTCAAATATGTGTTATACACATAAAAAAAACATAAACAGTTTTGAGACACAACCTATTTGTCTGAAGCTGTCATCCACCCACCTGCATTTACAAGCTCTATTGCTAGTAGATCTTTTTGGTTGATTTTGAGCTAGAAGTTTGTAGAAAGTTCCATCAATAATAAGTCAGCTAACTGGTACTCTAGACTATGTTCTCCTCAGCATTTGCATATATAGTTAGCTAAATCTCTTTTGACTTGTGTTTGAAGAATTTTGAAAATAGCTTGTATATATGACTTGTGCTAATGTATGGTTAAGTTGGCATAAGATATGTATACGTTCTTGTTGAATTTTCATAATGGTATATGGTTTTATGTGGTTATATAATTATAATTTAATCATATGAAAAGTATAAAGATATTAGAATTCTACTTTCTATTTTTTTCATGAACAAGAATAAAGAAAAGTTAAGTCAAATGAATGTCATATAACCATAGCTCCATTTATGTCAAATAATGATGAACATTATACTTTAGCTCCATTCAAGATAAAATGATAAACATTATACTTTAGCTCCATTCAAGATAAAATCCAAAATTGGAAATTAAGGAACTGTTGGACCAAGGGTGGTCAACATTGAGATTTCTCTAAAGTTTTGATGATGAACAAGCTACAGAACTTGACCTGAGGAAGATTTACGTACGTGTGTCCAAAGTCGCGTATGTGTGTGCATGTCACGTACGTCAATGTAGTCTCAAGTACTTGAGTTAGACCGTGACCTGAAACAGAATCTACTGGAAGATAGAAGAAGTGATTATCACGTACGTTAGACAATGTTCAAGTACGTCAGAGAATGTCACGTACGTGAGAGATATCAAAAGTACGTGAAATACGATCAGATTTAAAGCGGGAAACTTGAAGTCTTGAATCAATTAAAGGCATGAAGCCACACATATGTGTAACATCAGAAGTCACGTACGTTAGACATACAAGACAAAACGAAGATCTCAGTTCAGAGAATGTTTGTTTGAATTTCACGTGGATCGAGACAAACAGATGAAGTAACGGTCAAGTGTTGATCGTTCGCGT
>CAODLS012817879.1:0-17249 GCA_948243855.1 Flueggea neowawraea
ACTCTGAATAGTAGAATTACTTGTGCTCTACCCGTGGACGTAGATCGGTTATTGATCGAACCACGTAAATCTTGTGTTCTTGTGTGATTGCTCTTGTTATTCCGCGTATCTTAAATCGCCAAATTTCCTGACACTTTGGAATATGTTTTGCCCCCAAACAAGTTGATACCAAGACACCTGTGGACTGTGAGTTCGAATTTCATTCCAAGAAGTTTTAACAGAATATGCTCCACCAGAAGAGTGCTTCCAACGAATATCATCAGTCCTGAGTGCACAAGGAGTAAGCTTTGTTATCTCCTTCCAAGCTGCCTCAGTTTCATCATCAATCGGATCAGGTAAGCACCACCTTCCCTACTTCCAGACATCCCATTTTGGGATATCAGTATCTGGAATGTGCAGGTTTTGGAAAGTATCAATTATAGCCTTTCCATGAAACTAGGGATCATGCCAAAAAGCAAAGTTAGTGCCATTCCCCAACACATAGTCAAAACTGATAATGAAGTGCTTCCTGATAGCTAGGAGATGCCCCCATCTCCAGCTGCAATAAGGGTTTTTTTAAGCCCCCAAAAGCTCATTCTTTGTAATTTGTGTTTAATAATCCAAATAGTCCACAGAGAAGTTTTAGAGGTTAAGAGATCCCACATTTTCTTACCGACTGCAGCAATGTTCCAAGACAACAAATCTTTGACGCCCAAGCCACCCTCTCGTCTAGGCTTACAGATAGACTCCCAAGAGACCAGGCTTTTAGAACCAGATTCCTTGCCCAACCAAAGAAAGGATCGGCATTTTCTATCAATTTCCTGTAAAACAGACTTTGGCAACACAAAAATTGAACACGAATATACTTGAATACTACGCAAGACAGAATTTATAAGCTGTAGTCGCCCTGCATAGGATAGACTTCTAGTAGTCCAAGAATTAATCTTGGAAAAAATTCTGTCAATCAAAGTAGAATAATGTTCCTGCTTTAAAGCAGAGGAAATCAGGGGAACACCAAAATATCTAACAGATAGGCATCCTTCCCTGAACTTTAGAAGGCATAAGATAGTGATCTTCATCATTGGTTCCCTGAAATTTATTCTTATCTTGTAAGTCTATAAATATAGATTTGTGCAATATTATATCTTGCTAACATGAGAGAAACATATACAATTGGAATCGAGTCGCCCTCGATCTTATCAATGTAGTTTGGTTTTACACTTCACACATTTCAAACAATGTAGCTAGCTAGTTAAAATGGCCAGCATAAAATATGGTTAAAACAGTATATGCTTTTGTCTTTACAACAAAGGAATCCAAACTTTTTTATACACATCGAATTTTCAACGTCATGAGTCTCAAATCAATATCTTAATATGTAAACAAAAACCAACATCTTAATCGAAACAACGTACGGGACAAACAATGTTTGTTTACTCACATTTCAAGTCATGGATCGATGATCAACGAATATATATAAAGACACAAAAACGAGAAGCAGACAAGCAAGGACTTTCTTCACTAAAGTATAATGATTTTCTTTATTTAGTCGATAAAATTACAATCTTAACACTGTAAAATATTGCAGAAAAGATAAGTGACCACAGCAATGGAGACGTGGCCATCGATTCATATCATCGCTATAAGGTAATAACTAGCCTATCGATTCATTACAATTTTCTTGTTAAAACTTCAAAGTAATTTTAAGAAATGATAATTAAATAATATAAATCATATTTTTTAATTAATTTTGACCATATTGCAAAATTTAGATTGAGATTTAAATAAGTCGTGAGTTTAAATGTCAAAAAAATATATGAAGTTAAATTAACAATAGTATTAAATAATCAATTATAATTATACAATTAAAGAGACCAATTACAAAATTAGAAAGTTACTATCTTTTTATTTTTCATCCTCTATCTTAAATCACTAAATTTAAAATTCTAAAACAATTTTTTCTTCTCAATTTAGATAAAAAAAAACTGAGTCCAAAAAAGTACACTTTTCAAAATTATACGAATAAATTACAATTTAACTTCAAACAAAATACATACTTGATTTTTAAAAAAGATGAATAGCTAAAAAAACTTCCAAATGAATGAAAAACTCTACAAAAATGAGTTGAATAGGTATGAAATTTTTATTCAATTTTGAATAGAGTTGAAAGTGGCGTGAAAAATGATGATTGAGAAGTTAAGATTGTAATATGAAATTCTTGCAAGAGCATGGTAGGCAGAAAGAGACTTTATCATTCTTTGTTTTTCCCTTTTTATATTTTGATTGACCATTTTTGTCTCTCTAAATATAAGATTTTCAATCAAAAAAGTAAAATATTTAGCCTTCCTTCAACACTGATTAGTCATCCTTACTAGCATTGAACAATTTCTTGTAACGTTCAGATGTTCATAAAAATATTAATTAGTCGAGTGTATATAGGATTAAAAAATATTCATTAACAACTAAAATTTACTTTAAAAAGAAATAAAAAATCAAGTGTCAATACAATAATAAGCTATTTCTGCAAAAAGTTGGGGAATCTTCTTTTAACTGTAAAGGAGAGTGAATATTAACTATAAGATACACAAATTTTTGGGAATAATATGATTTTAATAATTTCCTGCCAGTTATTAATTGTATGCAACAGGAAGACGTTGGAATAATGAAAGAGATGGGCGTGGATGTTTACAGATTTTCAATATCGTGGTCCAGAATACTTCCAAGTAAGACAATATTTAATTTCGTCCGCTCTAGTATTTTATAACATTTAATAAAGAATAAATCAAAGCATTGTCCCTTTTACAATAATATTTAATTTCCTTTCATTTGAATATATACTTTGACTAAATATTCTCAGATGGGAAGCTAAGTGGAGGTGTGAATAAAAAAGGAGTTGTCTATTACAACAATCTTATCAATGAGCTTCTGGCCAATGGTAATTATGACTTTTTTTCTTTGTGACTTAAGTTATTTATATGCATCACTACATCCTAGCCATAAATCCATGTATATATCATATGCAATTTTTAATTATTTTTCAATATTTGTTCGGTATTATTAATTATTTTTTAGGTATTCAACCATTTATAACACTCTTTCATTGGGATCTCCCTCAAGCATTAGAGGAAGAATACGGAGGTTTTTTAAACTCTAAAATAGTGTGAGTAATACACTACTTAGTTCAACCTTTTTTTTTTTTATAAGAATTCAGATTTAGAATGTAGTGTATATCATGATGTTACCTTACTTTAACCATAGTCTTATTCTTATAATTTTTTTCAATTTTCAGGGATGATTTTAAAGACTATGCAGATGTTTGCTTTAACGAATTTGGTGATAGAGTAAAGCATTGGATGACGCTGAATGAACCATGGTCTTATAGTACTGGTGGCTATGCTGCAGGAGGACTAGCACCGGGTCGTTGTTCAGCTTGGCTAAAACTGGATTGCACTGGCGGAGATTCAGCTACTGAACCCTACATTGTAGCACACAACCAGCTTCTAGCTCATGCTGCTGTTGTCAAACTATACAAGGAAAAATATCAGGTATTATTAAAGAATTTTTCAAATTAATTTGGACCATTTCTATTAAATGTTTTCAGTTCAAATAATACTTTTTTTTATTTATGCAGGCAACTCAAAAGGGCTTAATAGGAATCGTGTTACCGTCAAATTGGTTTGTCCCAATCTCTAACGCCAAGCACCATAGAAATGCTGCGGAAAGAGCCCTTGATTTCATGTTTGGTTGGTATGTATATACAAATCTATCAAATAAAAATAATAAAACTATAATGATTGTGAAGTTAGAACATAATCCCACCACCAAAGATACATGTTATATCCTTATAAAAATCACATGTTATAAACTATTTATAACTCATAGTTTATTGATAGTGGAATTGTTTGTAATGCTAATGGGTTGCAAATTCAACTCTCTCTAAGCGGTAGTGCTATTTGATAATATATAAATTAAGCGCAGGTTTATGAATCCATTGACATATGGTGAGTATCCACAATCAATGCGATCTCTAGTTGGAAAACGTCTGCCAAAATTCTCAGAGGAAGAATCAAAAATGGTGAAAGGCTCATTCGATTTTGTTGGTTTGAACTATTATACAGCTAATTATGCAGCCTATATGCCTCTCTTTAATGCTATAAACGCAACCTACTTAACAGATTCTCATGCTAATCTTACGAGTAAGTTCCGATTTAAACATTTTCATATGTAATTATATATTTACTAACATATCAAAAAAATATTATACATATTTACTATGTGTAAATAGCTTAAATAATATTTTCTTTTAATGTACAGCTGAACGTAATGGAATACCAATTGGTCCGCAGGTATGTACTAATTATTACAAAACAATACAAAATTTCTATATTTTTATATTCTTTAATGTGCCAGTTTTTTTTCTTTTTTCTTTTCACATTTTATGTATGATAACATAAGAAATGAAAGGTATTTATTCATTTTGTTTTTCGAATGAAATGTTACAGGCAGCTTCATCATGGCTTTACGTATATCCAAGAGGAATTAGAGATCTTTTATTGTATACAAAGAAAAAATACAACAATCCAATTGTTTATATCACCGAGAACGGTAAATAAGTTCCTTCTGATTAACCAATTTCATGAAGTATATATAATAACAAGATATAGGTGACTTGGATGTGTTTCCGTTACCATAGGTGTAGATGAATTCAATAATGCTACATGGACACTTGAAGAAGCTCTAAATGACAAAATGAGGGTGTTTTACTATCATCACCATCTTTCTTACCTTCACAAAGCAATTGCGTAAGTGCTAAGTGACCCAATTTGCTTTTTATTATTTGTACATATTTTAAAATTGATGTTCAAATGTATATGTAAATATTATGTTGTTTTTGGTAGGGATGGAGCCAATCTGAAAGGATACTTTGCATGGTCATTACTGGATAATTTTGAGTGGACTTCAGGTTACACCGTACGATTTGGTATCAATTATGTTGATTACAAAAATGGATTGAAAAGATATCCAAAACTCTCGTCCCATTGGTTCAAGAAGTTTCTCAAAAAATAAGATTAGAAGTGTTATTTGAGTGATATGTGGAATTAGTCGTTCAATGTACAATTTTGTTATTTGAATAATGAAACAATAGTCGAAATAATTGCCTTTCCGAGGAATTATTTTTCTCAAAATATTAGTCATTTTATGAAATCAAAAAGGTTGTTAATATTTTCTTCTATTTTTACGCCTTTTTATATTACTAACTTTGCCCTTTATTTTAATATAACTTACAATAATTAATAAGGACATTTTAGTAAAGTAACACTATTTAATGCAATTCAATCATTACCGTAATTTGTATGCCACAACTTTTTGTATGATGAGTTATTTTATTTATTTATATTGAGAATTAAACTCATGACCAATAACGTTATTGAGTTACAAGTCAATTGGTATATGTCACAACTTAAAAAATTCGATCATTTTAAAAAGAGACATCGTTGCTCATTTGCTAATACCTCGTCCATTGTATTTATTAAAAAAAAAAAGGAATTAGCCAGAAAAGGTAATCCGCTATAAAACCAAACCAATGTGTCAGAAATGATTGGTTTGATTTCTTTTGAAAAATCTTATCCCAAAAGAATAGCAAACGCTAATCAATAAAAAGTAAATTTGGATTAGTAGAAAATGTCGTTTTCGTGCCCACCAGTTTGCCACAGTTAATGATATAATCCAAAATCCTCTTTAGTCAATATATAAAGTGACTCCAACTCTATTGCTCTTTAGAAGGAAAGAAACCAGACATGGCAATTCAAAGAAATTTCTTCAATACATTTCTTCTCCTCCTTCTTCTTCTTGGCTTAGACATTATTAATACTAATGCAACTACTTACGATAATATTAGTCGTACTAGTTTTTCAAAAAGATTTATTTTCGGAACTGCATCATCGGCATATCAGGTCTAGTACTCTTTCAATTTATTTTTTTATGTTGATTCACATAATGTATCGTTAATTAGTAAATTGTTAGCTGATTTATGACGATAAGATGCTGAACACTATTTTTTTGGGGTCATTTTTTATAGTATGAGGGTGCAGCAGCAATGAGTGGTAGAAGACCAAGTATTTGGGACTCATTCAGTCATAAATATCCAGGTCTCTTTATTTCTCTGATCACTTTTAATTCTTTTCTTTTACATTATTGGCTCTGACCAAGAATCGATTATTGAGTATATTGACTCCTTCAGTGTTTAAGTTGAAGTAATCAGTATCATTAGGTTAAAAATTAATTAATGATCTCATTTAATTAAGTTCAATTATTTAAGGGCATGATGTTGCTCTTGACACTCGAGCAAAATATCATTGACGAACGAGTAGCAACTGTTTAAACTCGTGGTTTCCTAGGTTTAGCCGGATTATTTTTTCAAGATTTTTGATAAGTAATTTAGTTTACTCTAAAATTATAGGTTTTGAAAGAACCAATTATGAAAGGTTTTGTGCATGAATTTGCTTATAACTGTTTGTCCTATAAGATAAAAATCAAGCACAACTTCTTATAGAAAAAACCATATCTTTACTTTTTTTTAGAAAATATCTATTTCCTAAATTATAAAAGATTCAATCTTGTCAAAATCAAGCCCATGAATAACATATTTGTGTTGTCGCGATGTGAGAATAGTATCAACAAGCTGGCATTGGCATTTGGCAGAAGACTAACCACATGGAAATAGAGTGCTCGCATATAAAAATTACAAGTTGCTTGCATAATTATGACTAGGCCGACCCATATGAATTGTTTCAGAAAGAAAATTAATAATTTTCATAAAGAAACAAATGGACTTGTATTCTAATAGTATTAAAAGTGTTCCACAGTATCAATGGACATATATATAGTTTATCGTAATTGAAATTAATTTTAATGTTAAAAATTGTGAATTCAGTTTTAAATAGAGATTGTTTATTTTCAGTAAGAGTTAATGTAAAAGAATATCACGGAAAAAATGAGCTGTCTGCTTCTTCTTCTTCTTCTTCTTCTTCTTCTTCTTCTCTTTTCTTTTTTCTTTTTTGATCTGCGGTTGCTTCTCTTTTCAATGCATGGATCTGCCGGCTACTTTTTATGCTGTATATAATGACTAGGTAAATACATTTTTTTAGTTAGCGAGGTGATACTGAGTTATTATATATATTCTTACTAGCTAGCTACATGCATAGAAATATACATATGTTTATTGGGCTTACTCAGTTAAATATCTGCATATGGTAAAAAAACAAATTCAAATATCTGAACAGAATGCTTGTTTTCTTTGGAAAATTCATTTCCAAGTAAGAGATGAAATTAAGAAACAGAGTTCGAGACCATATTTATCTATGAAAATTGTCAGAAAAAATCGGCGATAGAAGAATGCAGAATAACAAAGAGCAATCACACAAGAACACAAGATTTATATTGTTCGATCAATCCAATCTACGTCCACGGGCAGAGCACAAGTAATTCTACTATTCAGAGTAAAAAACAAGCATACAAGCTTACAACGGCGTTCAAAAAATACACGGCTATCAAAAGGCACCCAGGATGTTCCTAAACTATCTATTTATATGTTTACAATGAATACAAGCCAAATTAGGGCAACCCAAACCCTAAAACACGTCCTAAAACGTTTCAGAATGAAGACACGGGCACGTCACCTAAGACGCGGACATAAGCACCAAGACACTGTCTGGTCACGCGTCCGTGTGTCGAAGAAACCAAGACACGGTTTGCACAGCATGGGACACGGACGTGGCCAATGCCGTGTCCTCCTCGTCAATCTCCGTTTTGCCGCTTTTTCTTCACCCAATCCTTCATGATTCTTGCTTGATTCATCAACATACCAAATAGCTTCAATCTTGATCAAGAAAATCACTTCAACATTAATAATTCTCCACCTTGAAGTGAATTTTCTTCCCTATTCAACTCTGAATCCCAATTACTTATCTACCACATCCCCGAAGGGCATCAAGTTCTGCAACAACAAACCAAGTCCAACCAGGACTTGCCTCCACTAGCTAGTTTTTCATCAACTCCTAACAACACAACACTCCGCATATTTCCTGTGTCTTTTAGTGACTGCTTTTGAAAATCACCAACACATTTGTCATGCCCTGTTTCGCATGTTGTTAGCCCTTGTGAATCAACCTGATTGATATTTTCCTATTCTTGAGTCTCAATCACAAACTCCACCAGTTTTTCTACAGAACTCACAACAGTCCTTAATCCATTAGCAACTACCGTGCTGCCAATCAAAGTGTAAATTTCATTCCGCAATCTACCCTTCATCACAACTGAAGATTCCTTGCACACCCGAATTCCTCCATCTCTTCCCGAGAAACTATAACCATACTTCGATAAAACACCAACAGAAATTAAGTTCATTCGCAACCCAGGGACATACCAAGCATCAAGTTTCCTGACCATCCCGTCATGCATCCTGATCTTCAAAGATCCACTCCCCTCAATACTCAGCTTCTCATCATCTCCCAATTTGACACTGCCTTTCCATTCTTTAAAAGAATCAAACAGTTTCCTAAAAAAAATTATGTGATAAGCTGCACCAGTGTCAATAATCCAATTATTTTCATATCTACGTGCAATAACTATCAACACTTCACTGCTCTCTCCCTCATCAGAATTATCCTGAAACTTCACAGAATTATTCTGAACAACTGTTGCACTTAATTTCTCACCGTTTCTCCTATGTAGACAATTCTTTTTCACATGCTCAATCTCCTTACAGTGATAGAACCTCAAACCATGATTCTTACTCATTCCTTTGCCCCTACTAACGGTTAATCCAGACTCTACTCTGTCTCCACCAGAACTAAAAGTTAACATCTTCAATTCTTTAGTCAACAGAACATCCTTCACATCATTAACAGAAATTCCATCTCTACAATACGTAATAGTATCAACAAAACTCTCATGACTCAGACAATGAATGCAACAGAAACATAGTTTGATCCTCATCATCAATGTCAACACCAACATCTTTAAAATCTAATACAACCCTAATGAATTTATCAAGATGTTCTTTTACCTGCATGCCTTATGTCATCTTCAAGGTATGCAGCCGTCTTTTCTAATAAAGCTTGTTCGATAGGGATCTCTTCTGATACCTACTCTCCAGCTTCTTCCACAAGCCTACTGCAGTAGTTTCATCAACCACCTCCCTCAAGACTTGATTTGCCAGACTCAATAGAATTGTACTATGCGCTCTCTTCACAATCTCTGCTTTCTGTGCCGCTTCAGTTCTACCAGTAATTTTTCTTCACCTTCAATCGCCTTCTCACACTTCTGCTGAACCAAAATCTCCTTCATCTTCAGCTTTCACAGCGTGAAATCATTCGACCCATTGAATTTTTCAATATCGAATTTGTACGAAGATATATTCTTTCTGCAGAACGAACCTAAAGTTTCTGAACAAACTTCTGTGACTCTGATATCACTTGTCAGGAAAAATCGGCAATAAAAGAATGTGAAAAAACAAAGGAAAATCACACAAGAACACAAGATTTATGTGGTTCGATCAATCCGATCTACGTCCACTGGCAGAGCACAAGTAATTCTACTATTCAGAGTAAAAAACAAACATACAAGCTTACAATGGTGTTCAAAAGCATCACCTAGCCATCAAAAGACACCCAAGATGTTTCTAAGCTATATATTTATATGTTTACAATGAATACAAGCCAAACTAGGGCAACCCAAATCCTAAAACATGTCCTAAAATGTTCCAGAATGAAGACACGAGCACGTCACCTAAGACACGGACAGAAGCACCAATACACGGTCTGGTCACGCATCTGTGTGTCGAAGAAACCAAGACACGGTTTGCACAACATGGGACACGACCATGTTCTCCTTGTCAAGCTCCATTTTGCCTCTTTTTCTTCACCCAATCCTTCATGATTCTTGCTTGATTCATCAACATATCAAATAGCTTCAATCTTGATAAAGAAAATCACTTCAATATTAACAAAAATCAAAATTTATATAAAAACAAATTTGAGAGGATGGTCTCTAATAAAAATATATTTTTATTATTGTGACATGGTGAAAACTGAAAATATTGCAGACAAGGTAAATGACCATAGCACTGGAGATGTGGCTATCGATTCATATCATCACTACAAGGTAATAGCATCAAGTTGGCAAAAAACAATTTATTTATGTAAAAAAAATATATATTTTGCTTCTGATCTGCAAATTGGAAAATTATAATCATAAATTTTGGGAATAATAAACTATCAAAAAAATTTGGCAATAATATTGTTCTAATAATTTTCAACCAACTGTTAATTTTATGCAACAGGGAGATGTTAGAATAATGACAGAGATATACCTGGATGCTCGCAGATTTTCAATCTCATGGTCCCGAATACTTCCAAGTAAGATGATATATATTTTTGTAAGATCTAATATCTTAATTTTTTTATATAAATCAGATCTTTATTAGAAACCAAATTACTAAAATAGTAATTTAATAAAATAAGAAAAAGTTCTGAATTATGAGAGATTTTCACCTTAATACTACGACATTATAATAAGAAAAAAACTCTGTTAAAAAACAAACAGTACAGTCAAATATGTAATGCCACTATAGCCTGCGGGCATTTGAATACATCATGACCTAAATAAAAAAAAGCTAAACATTTAATCCAAAAAACAACTTCACTAACACATCATGTACTAACTCATCATTGAAGACACAAAGTTGCTGCATGTGCGTCGATTCGGAACTTTCCATAATTCCCAAACAATTGCCCACCAGAGAGCCGTCATAAAATGCTGTTGCAATTTTCCATGAAAAATAGCAGTCCACTGTTCAAAGAATTGTATACCAAATCGTGGCATAGACCATGATAAATCAAACATTTGAAAAATGCAACTCCAAACCTGACAAGAGATAAAGAGAAAGAGCATTGCATGATAATATGCTCTTGTGTCTCTTCGGCTCCACATACAACACAACCAATATTGTTGTGTGCCAAGATACCTCTGCTCACCCAAAATGTTTATGAAGGAATCCGACCTCTCGTGACAATTCAACTAAATATTTTGACTTTTGGTGTAGCTTTAGACTTCCCTAAGTTTTTAAATACTGAATTGACCACACCACCTTGAGACTAAGCAACATAAGAAGCATTAGCATATGTCGACTTTGTGGGATTCCAAAACATTTGATCAAGTCCTACTCCATTAGGTCTATACCGCTCCACCAAACTGAGCAGTTGATCTACCTCCTCCTTCTCATTAATACGCAATCTCCGACGCCACGGTAACAAAATCTGTTTTAGTAGAAGGTTGGAGTCCAGCAATTAGTAAATGCATCCGAATATTTCAATTAAGTTGACACATTTTTAACACTCTCATCATCTAGCTGGGTCCAAAAATAAAGTTAAGTAAAAATAAGAATCCAATACATCAAGTAATCCAAAAAACAGCCAACAACGCTGTTAGCAAAATCGGAACGATAACAAAATCTGTTGCTGAGAAGAACTTACTTGAAAAAGAACTTGCTGAATTGAAGCATCTTTAGCCCTAGACAAATTGAAGAGCCGAGGGAATAAACCATGCAAAGTCCCCTCATCCATCCACCTATCTACCCAAAGATTAGTAGATTCTCCATTATGAGGACTATTTGTCCACAAATTCCGTAGCGACATTATCATCCTGGAGGCACACCTGAGACATTCCTTTCCAAGTATGTGATAAATTAGAACACTGGGAAAAAATCTTAATTTTAACTTTGTTAAAACAAAAAATCTTAGTTTTATAAAATAAATATTTTTCTTTTGATGTTGTAATGTTTTCTAGAATCTCTTTTCTTCAATTTGAATATTTTGACCACACATTCTCAGATGGAAAGCTAAGCGGAGGTGTAAATAAGCAAGGAATTGCATATTATAACAACCTTATCAACGAGCTCTTAGCCAATGGTACTTATCACATTTTCTTTTGATGACTACAATTATTATTTTTAGATCCATAATATGTACTATTTTTTCCTACTTCTACGTAGAATAAAACATTGGACTTCTTAGTTGTAGCCGTATGCCTATTGTTAGATTATATATATATATATATATATAGTTCAAAACAAAATTATACACATCATCTCAAAATTTTTGTTCCCTTTGCGGTGCTAATCATTTTTTAGGTATTCAACCATTTGTAACTCTCTTTCATTGGGATCTTCCTCAAAACTTAGAAGACGAGTATGGAGGCTTCTTAAGCTCTGCAATAGCTTGAGTACACACTAACTAGTTCTTGTTAATTTTTATCTATATAATAATTCAGATTTAGTATGTACCGTAACTGTGATTTTACATTGAGTAAAAACAAAACTACAAATATATATTCAATTACCCACAATTTTTGTCTAATTTCAGAAAGGATTTTATGGGTTACGCTGAGGTTTGCTTTAAAGAATTTGGAGATAGAATAAAGCATTGGATGACATTGAATGAGCCGTGGACCTATAGTTCTTTTGGCTATGCTACAGGAACATTTGCACCAGGTCGTTGCTCAGCATGGCTAAAACTAAATTGTACTGGTGGTGATTCAGCTACTGAACCATATATTGTTGCACATAACCAGCTTCTTGCTCATGCTGCTGCTGTCAGAGTATATAGAAAAAAATATTTTCTTTAGCGATCTTCTAGAATTGATTGGACCTTGACTTTCGGATATTAATTAGCTCAAATAATTTTACATATATTTATTTATGCAGGTAACTCAGAAGGGCTTAATAGGAATCGCATTAACTTCAAATTGGTTAGTTCCGCCAAGCACCATAGAAATGCTGCAAAAAGAGCCCTTGATTTCATGTTTGGTTGTTATGTATCATATGATTAACGTATAAAATTATTATTTGACCGATAATGTATCATATTGATCGATAATGGTGTAAAACTATTTGACCGTAGCAATAGAATTTTAATTCATGATACTAAAATTGTTTGCGACAGTAAGTGATGAATGATTGGAATTTGACTGAAAGTGATGTAAAATTATTATTTAATGATGTAAAGAGGGGTTGATTTTCTTGTTGCAGGTCTATGAATCCATTGACATATGGTGACTATCCACATTCAATGCTATCTCTAGTTGGAAAACGTCTGCCAAAATTCTCAGAGGAAGAATAAAAAATGGTGAAAGGCTCATTTGATTTTGTAGGTTTGAGCTATTACACATCTAATTATGCAGCCTATATGCCTCGCGTTAATGCTATAAACGCAACCTACTTAACATATTCTCATGCTAATCTTACAAGTAAGCTCCCATATGCCATGTGAAAATTTCATATTTGTAATTATTCATATACTTACCGTATGTAAATAATCCAAATAATTTTTTTTTCCTGTTTTGTAAACAGCTGAACGTGATGGAATCTCCATTGGTCCGCAGGTGTGTATCAATTACCAAAACATTCTATTACCATGTTTTCTTTTTTTTTTTCATTTTTTTATATGTAATAATGAAAAAATTAAAAAAATCATTATTTGTTCATATATATAATTTTGGAATGAAATGTTCTAGGCGGCTTCACCGTGGCTTTTCGTATACCCGAAAGGACTTAGAGATCTTTTATTGTACATAAAGAGAAATTACAATAATCCTCTCATCTATATCACCGAGAATGGTATGTAAATATCTGATAATTTTCTTGTAATTGCAACAAGACATAGATATCAAACAGAAATAGGTGATCATGGAGTGAATAATGTATCTCCCTTACAGGTATTGATGAATTCAATAATGCCTCGTGGACACTTGATGAAGCTCTAAATGATACAATGAGAGTGCAATACTATCATGACCATCTTTCTTACCTTCAGATAGCAATTAAGTTAGTTCCAAGTTAAATTTCTCAAAAATTTTATTTTTTCATATGATTCTATTCAATCTTATTCATAAATCATATGCTCTTTTGACAGGAGTGGAGCAAATGTAAAAGGATATTTTGCATGGTCGTTGTTGGATAATTTTGAGTGGACTTCAGGTTATACTGTGCGATTCGGTATCAATTACGTTGATTATAAGAATGGATTGAAAAGATATCCGAAACTCTCATCCCATTGGTTTAAGAATTTTCTCAAGAATAAAGGTGCATAGACATACATGCATGTAAGTTATGGGAACAATGTACTATATTTTTCTGTTTTTGAGTGAGATCATTAACTTATGTCTTGGTCTAAACAATTTCTCTGAAAAAGATCATTAATTAGTCTTTTCTTAATTACTAGTCACAAGTTATGAAAATCACTGTTCCTTTGAGCCACACAAGAAAGGCTAGTGTGTTTTATCATGCAATAACATTTGTAAATTTCATTAACATGATCAAAGCACAAACTGTATTTACCCAAACTATTCCCTTTAATTTGATAGAAGTAATTTAAGTTCAAGTATAATCATAACATTATCCAGTGTATTGCAAAACTACTAATTAAATAGATATGCTATAAGGGACACCTTGACCTGTAACACCTGGCTCAGAGAATGGCTTAAAAGCTCATAAGGCAAAATCCCAGCTCCACATCTGTTCTTGAACTCGTTATTAGCATTTCTCTCATCAATAATACCTTCAAGTTCTTTCAACTTACCACTAAACTTCTCAAAAGCAGCCTTAATCACAGGATCAGCAGCCCATGACTGCTCAATGGTCTCTCCCGTGAATTCCTAATCAGGAGAATGATTTGACAACACATTTAAAACAGCCATGACTTTTGTTGCCTGAAGCTTTGAAGGGTATGTTGCTAAAAGCACAGCTTCAGGTTTTTTCAAGAAAAAATTCCAGTCTTCATCAGTTGGATCCTCAGTTGGCATTGGAATTCTTGCAATTGTTGGCCTGTTTGGGAAGTACCCTGCAAATGAATACTGTCCAAAATTGACTGCAGCATGGTGTCCTGAAGTGATCCAGATCATGGTTGTGAGGATGTCTATGAGGTTTTGAGGTTTCTTGAGTTCAGGCCACCATGGTTCATCTTTTTTGTCAGCATGCCCTACGGTTCTGATCTCTGTCCACCATGCTTGGAGTTCCTCATTAGATGTTATCAGGCTTGATTCTGGGTAGTAGTGGCTTACATAAGTTGTGACCCACTCCTTTATTGCCGCCCATAATATTAGGCCATCATTTGCATATGGGTAGTCTTCAATTGTCAGCTTTAGTCCAAGTGGACTTGTTAGATCTTCAACAGCCATTCCCCTGGTAATTGATTAACAAAAAATCGATCATATACCAAATATAAGGTCGATGTAGGTTGCATAAAGTAATCGACGTTAAAAAAGATGTGTCAATTACTCTAATTTTTTACTATGCATTCTACTTGTACAATCTATTTTTACTCAACCTTTAAAAAAAACACCCAACGATTATTTTGAATCACTTTTAATCCTGAAGTAGAAATGATTTTTCATTCTCATGTATATCTGAGCCTAAAAGTAACTCAAAATAATGGTCTAATTAATAGATCGAAATATCACTGATATTAATTGAGAACAGGGATTAAGGATTAATTTATATGGTAAAACCTTTTGGATATCTAGTTTAAGTGAATCAATTACCTTCTTAGCAAGTCTTCAGGAAGAGCTTCTTGATCAAACCGCCACAGTTGGTCATAGCAGCAGAACTCAATTCCATGGCATACTTACCCGGAGAAAATGAGGACTAAATGATACCACCAGCATTGATCAGTGATTCTCTAGCCAATGCATTGATTTCCATGGTGTATCGGAAGTGTGGATGCAATAGCCTGTAAATTGGATGAACCACACTTAGTTGCCGGTTGCTTGCAATTATATAAGGCTCCGTCACGTAATGCGTTCTCAACCTGCAAAAACAAATGTAATAAACTTAATTTTAAGAAGATAATTATAATTTTGTTCTATAACTAGTGTTATGAGTTCTAAATTTGCTTTTCTTATATTTGGAGCTTGGTCATCCTCCCTGTCTCATTGTTGACTGTTCGTATTCATGTATCATTTTGTAAAAAACAAAAAAACAAAGAATTCATATTTAGCATGCTATGTCATAATCATGTACTCATTCGAGTAACCGTATCAGAAATTGTGACTTCACCACATTTGTTTTAATAGATTTGATTTCTTTTTCAATGGCAGAATTGATGCTTACCAGTGGCTGACAAGTTGGTGGTAGCCAGAGTCATGAGCGAGGACATGGGCTTTGGCCAGTCTCCACAGCCAACAACCAGTGGAGTGCCAACAAGGTGTGTAGACTTCCTTCCATTGTGGCTTCTTGCCCATTGGTGGCCGGGTCAGCTCACTGGCTAGTGGCCTTAATGTGCCTTCTGGGGTCAGGAAGAATAGTGTTCTTGACCCATATAACGTTGTGCCGTGAATTTCTGTTACTTTGCTCACAAATGGTAACAACAGGTCGTGTTAGTCTAGAACGAACAGCTTTTTTCTTTTTTATGGCCTGAATGCATAAAAGAAAGAAAAATGTGACATGATTAAGGATTCTCTGTAGATCATAATTTTTTTCTTTGAAAATGCCAATTGCTCAAAAAAACGTTAATTGCAAAAGTGGATGTTGGGATAAGTTACCTCTTCTAGTCTAATAATCCCTCCAATTTCCACTTCGACCAATTCTTTGGTGATTGCTGATTCTGGAGGGCCATAGATGGCAGGGTCAAGATTACTTTTTAATGGCCATTCCTGTAAAACAATTAACTTAAATTAAAATTTTTTGCTCATACTGAAAAACGAACTTTCTACTTAACGTTAGAGATACTCCAATATCAATATAATTAGATATCTTACCCTGACCAATTGAATGCAACATGGGTTGACACCAGCTAGAGTCTGCCGAGCGAATTCCTCATCCCTCATCCAAAAGAATTTGTCCCCTGTAAAACATTCAACTTAGTCAGAAACTAACAATGTTTTGCTACAAGAGCTCTGTTCAACTCGAATGTGGATTAGTCACATACAAAACGGTATTTGTGTGAATGAATAAAACGACAATGTTTCATAGTAGATTTCTTACTCTCAAGAGTTTCGGGGGCCTCAAACCGCAGGACATCGCCGGTACCATCCTTAAGGGCCTTGAAAAGTCTCGGAAGCATAGTCTTCCAAAAGCCTTCTCTAGAGAGTGGAGGCATGCTGATTCCTTCAGTGAACAGAGAGTCTATGTGCTTGGAATATGGGAATGCAACGTCCGCATCCGAAATCACGTTTCCTAATGATGGTATCAATGCATGAAACAGTGAGTACATTGT
>CAODLS012818224.1:0-10896 GCA_948243855.1 Flueggea neowawraea
AGGTTGTATTCCGGTTGTACTCTTTCTCATTGGTTCAATTAGTTTGGTCGAAGTGCGGTCAACAGTTTGACCGCAAGATCAACACGGGGTCAAACTGTTGTATTTTTTAATATTTCATTCCGTTTTTCCATTTTTAGTACATTTTTCAAATGTTGTTGTATTTATGAAATGATTTTTGTTTTCTTAACTATTTTTGCACATCACCTAAAAAGAAATTGATAATAATAATACTCTAATTTTTGAAATGATTACCTATTCTTAATAAAGAAGATAAAAAAAAAAAGTGATCACTTATTTTAAAAAAAAAAAAAACTGCAAATGAGTGCATGATATTCAAGGTTTTATTACTTCAAGGACCCGTTCATCAAAATTGGATAAAAAAATTAAAACTATTTGCATTTCTTTCAAATTTTATCTTTGATTAAGCTAATTCATTTTTAATAATTTGTTACTTCCATTTTTAGTAAAATTTGCAATCATTGAACTTAGGGCTTCTACACTATGAGCATTCCTTCCCCACTCGGAGCATGCGCTCCGTTCAGATAGAGTGCATGCTCCAATAGGGTTCATTGACAGTGGACCCCACTTTGCAGGTGTTCTTTCCTTTTTTTTTTTTGTTTTTTACACTTCCTCTACCTATATCTCAATCTCCATTTCATTTATTTTTCACACACAATTTTAATTATATTTTTCTCTCTTTTCCTAACAAATACACATAATCTCATTTTCAATTATATTTTCTTCTTGTTTGCCTAATGCATTTTATGGTTTTGGGACTTCGAATGTAGTTATTTTTTAACCGAAATATTTTTAATTAAGATTTACTCACTCGATACCAATTTTTTCCCTCCAACCCATATTCGAACAATATGTCAAATTCTCAAAACTAACCATATGAGTTTTTCCCTCCTAATTTCTAAAATTCTTCTAACTTACCATACCCAATGTATCCGCAAAATATTTCGTTCGGACTTGTTTGGATATATTTGGAATCATTTCGGACCTCGTGAAGACAAAAAAATTATCCAATTAATTTAAAATAAAATTTCGAACATCCAATTTATTTTACATTAAAGTATACAATTTAGTATGTTAAATAAATATATTTATTGTGAATTGTATATTAAATAAACTAAATGATGAAAGAAGTGAGTATAATTCCCATAATAGAGTATAAAGAATAAAATAATAATAGTTAGAGAAAATTTAATGAAAAGTTGATGTAATATGACAATATATCCAAATGGGCTCAATGCATTGTGGGTTCCTTCAATTATCAACATTCAATGGAACATCACTCTAATCAGTAGCCGCTTCCACTACCTAATCTCACTTGCCATCACTAAGCTGCACGTCAATCACTACTCGCGCCATCGGCCCATCCTGTCTCTCCAATGTCTCGTTCCCTCTGCCCCTTTCTTCCTTTCTCCGAAGTCGTTTCGAAACCATAGTCGCTTATAGGGATGGAAATGAGTCAAGCTACTCACGAGGGGTTTAGAGTTCGGCTCGATAAAAGCTCATTCACATATTGGCTCGATAATAAATGAACCGAGGTTGAACAAAATTTTAAGCTCGTTTTAATAAACGAGCCGAGCTTGAATACCCCAAATTGTAGGTTCGCGAACAAACTCGTTTGTAGGCTCGTGAACAGGCTCGTTTGTAGGCTCGTGAACAAGCTCGTTTGTAGGCTCGTCTATATATATACACTTGTGTATATATTTATGTGTGTGTATTAAACTAAATTATAAGAAAATATGTTTATAATTTGGAATAGTATTTAATATTTGGACCATATCAACAAAAGTTTAAACTTAAACTAATTGATCGTGTTTATAAAAATACAAACATACTTGCATAAGGTGATCTAATGTTAGATTGAACTTGTGAAACAAATTAAAACTTCTAATAGTTTTTGGTTCAATTACATACTCAACATGATTTTATTAAATTAACCTAAATTTGATTATATTCTTTTTAGAGCTGTTTTCAAAGCTGAACTAGCAAATTTCGACTACAAATTTATTTGAGTATTTGTTGAACAGAGCTCCAAAAGCTCGAGAACAACCTCATGAGTTTGCGAGTCTTGTGACGAGCCGAGCTTGAATAAGATTTTGAACTCTAGAGAGAACTCGAGTTCAAGCTCGAACTCGAAAGATTTTAGACGAGTCGAGCTTGAACACTCCAAAGTTCGGTTCGGCTTGGCTTGGCTCTGCTCGACTCCAGCCCTAGTCGCGTAGGACTACATCAGAACTATTGGAAAGTACCCTAAAACATGACCACTCTACCCCTCTCTCTCTCTTTTCTATGTTTATTTGCATTGCAATTTCTGTTTCTAACCTTTGTTTAATTTGATCTTTTCTTTTAATATTATTATTTTTGTGTAAAAAATATATATAATAGATGCAAGACTCTGCTTTTTGTGTCTGCTTCTTGCTCTGCTTGTGGTGCACGATTATACTACATTAAAATGCTTCTGTTTTTTTTTTCCTTTTTAAAACAAGTCTCTTGTCTTCTTCTTTTTAATTATTATTTTAATTTGATTTCTTGTTAATCGTAAAAAGATATTAATTTAGACCAGTTGCTGTTGTCTGATCTCGGAGGGGGTTTGAAGACCGTAGAAAATTTTGAAGCGAATTCAGAATGTTTCTTTACATTATGTATTGAGTTCAGTTAATCATGTTGTTTATCTTCTTATACGGTTATCCGATTCTAAGTCTGATTTGACTTGGTGCCCATGTCTCACCCATAATTTCATTGTTTCTATGTTTCCCCCATTTTTCATTTTTTCCATATTGGAAGATAATGTTACCAAACAATGACTTGTGACATTCCTCTTTTTTTTTTAAAAAAAAAAACTCAACCTTAGTTAATAATTTATGTTTACTAAATTCATATTAGATGTATTAAATAAATGTTTTTTTAAATTAATTAAATAAAATAATTATTCACAAAATTATAAGTTATCATAAAATTTAAAAATATAAAATCCTTTTGTATTCCCACTTTTGGCTTGTGTGAGAATAACAACATTTAACGTATTTCAACATATAGCATATTTGCATGTCTTTTTTTAAAAAATTGTATCACTCTTTTTATTTTTTTTACTATTCAAAACCCTATTATCTGCTATCCGCTAAATTTGATACTTTTTAAACATAGTGATAACTACGCAATACACTAACAAAAGTTTGCAAAATTTATTTTGTACGGACATGTTTTGCTTATTACAAATACACTTTACAATATTTCGTCCGTACGCCGTCACTTTTCAGATTAACGGATAAGTTATTTATTTTGTACGCACAAGTATTCCATACGGACATGTTTTATTATTTATATGTTGTTTCTTGTTTATATATATTGTTTGAATGTTGTTATATATTATTGATATTTTATTTATATGTTGAAAACAATATATAAACAAATCTATATTTTTTATATGTTGTTATATTTTTTATATGTTGTTGATATATTGTTTATATATTATTTATATCTTGTTTAAATGTTATTTTCAACATATAAATAATATATCAAAAATATACAAACAACATTCAAGTTTTAAAACAATAAACAATATACAAACTGTTGGAGAATTTTTCCAGGGATGCATTGGTTGAGTTTGTAGAGTGGAAGCGAGTTGGAGTGAAGAGAGAAAACAACACCGCAATTTATAGTGGTTCGACCAACCATGCCTACGTCCACTACCTAAGTCTCACTTAGGATTTCTACTATTGAAGATTGATTCCGGCTCAATCCAACAAAGTCTTACACTAAGGTTGATTGCGGCTCACACCTCTAAAGCCAACAAGGTTGATTGCGACTCACCCCTCTAAGGCCAACAAGGTTGATTACGACTCACCCCTCTAAAGCCTACAAGGTCGATTACGGCTCATCCCTCTAAAGCTACAAGGTTGATTACGACTCATACCTTTAAAGCCAACAAGATTGATTACGACTCACCCCTCTAAAGCCTACCCAAGGTTGACTACGGCTCAAACCTCTAAAGCCATTACAATGTTGTTTTCTGTAGGTTCACAACAAACCTCTCTCACTCTCAAAGTGTTTATAAAAACATTTCAAAAATTGAAAGCTCTATGCTAGAGTTTGGTTGTCTGAAATTGATGCTCTTGAATCTTGATCTCTAGCTTGATTTGGTGTTTTGGAGTGAGGGGAATGATGAAAATGTTTGGGACATGAAAACATATGATCATCCACCTTTTTTGCCCTTCCTTGATGTATTTATAACATCTCCAAGTGATATGACCGTTGGTGGAGATAAACTAGCCGTTGGAGTACGTTTCTGCCCGTTGCAGCTATCTTTGTCACTCTCACGTACGTCACATTATCCTCATGTACGTTACCTGAGAATCTTTCAGCACACATACGTTTGTTTTATCTCACGTACGTTGATCATCTTTGAGCAAGCTTTGCGTACGTGACACTATATCTTACGTACGTTAACTAAAACACATGTACGTTACCTTATCCTTACGTACGTGACATGTACTTCAGAGGGTTCCAGTGCATTCTGCTTTTCTTCAGACCCTTTCTCATGTACGTGAAGCACTTGCAGTGGCTTATCTCGCAACTCCGAGCTCTCCAACGTATTCCACTTCAAGTCAAACGTTTTGCACATCTTCAAAACACAAAATGAACTTAATGTTGATCACCCTTGATCCAACACAAACAAGTCCTAAAAAATGAATAGATTTTAAACAAATTCTAAACAAGTTTTAAACAATTGCAAACTTTGACAGTATAGTAAAATAACATATAAAGAAGATATCAACAATTATAAACAAAATTCAAGTTTTAAAACAAGAAAAACAACATATAAACAAGTTGAAAAAATGAGCAGATTTTAAACAAGTTTTAAAGAATTCCAAACCTAATTCGTTAAAATGTAATTTATAAACTTTTGGGCATATGCATATAATTTTGAAAATTTTGCCAAAATATTAAAAATGAGTCGCGTAAATCCGTAAAATGTGATTATACCTCTGGGCTCTGTGAATTTGTAAACGACTCTTAAACAAACCCATTATGTGGTAATTACACTATACATCTACAATATTTATTACGTACATATAACTTTTACATATTACAGATTCACTTTTCAATATTTTTAGATTCACAAATATTTATTTTCAAATTTATGAACTCTTGTTTATATATAGTATATATATTATTTGTATTTGTTTACATGTTATTTATATATTATCTATATTGTATTTATGTTATATATATATTGTATATAAACAACGCATAAATAAGTTCTAAAGAAGTCTTAAAAAGTATGAAATATAAATAGACTTCGGACAAAACCTAAATAGGTTTCAAACAAATCCTAAAAATGTAATTTAGAAAATTTTGTCGACAAGTGTGTTACGTACAAAAATCTGCCAAATATTAAAAATTAACTTAGTGAACTGGTAATATCAATTTTTAATATTGTATTTATACAAACACCCCAATTTAACTTCGAAGTTCTGAGCGCTTAGCCCAAGTTTATTGGAGCAAAAAGTTAGCCCATGTATTTTGTCTATCAGCCAATTCAAATTCAAGCTTAAACTTAATTTTTACAAAAATATGTAAATAAATAAAATAGTAATTCTCGTAAAATTTTTAAATTAAAATAAATTATATTAATATCTCCATACTGGTCTAGTGTACTAATGCTACATTGTAAAACCAAAAATATATTTATCCTTTCAAAAAGAGAGCCAATAAAACAATTCGATGATACCATAGAGAAAGATATTGATCACTTCAGCAGTGCGATAAAACGATCCGTTTCAAGTGTAGAGAGGGGACGAAGTAACCAAGCTATCTAACCAAACCTAACCGTAAGTCCGTAACTAACCAGACAATCTCTCGATCTCGCGTCTCGCCCACGGTCTTGGAGAATGAGGCCACAGATTGTGCTATTTGGAGACTCAATAACAGAGCAGTCCTTCAGATCAGGCGGTTGGGGCGCTTCTCTTGCTGACACTTACTTCCGCAAGGTTCTGTCTTTTTGCAAGATTACCCATCTCTTCAAATAAAAAAAGAATAAAGATTGCATCTTTCACTATTTAGACTACATTGTGGTATCTTGTACTATTGAATCATGTTGATTATATGATTTCTTTTACATGTTCAGGCTGATGTGGTAGTTCGTGGCTATGGTGGTTACAACACCAGATGGGCTTTGTTCTTGTTGCATCACATCTTCCCTCTTGTAATAAAGCTCTCATCTTTTTGATTCTTGAATGTTTCTTGCCAGGATTGCAATGTGGGTTTTTCTTATTTGATTGTGTTTTTGGGTTTTCTTGGTTTGGTTTGGCTTTTAGGACACTACGAAGCCTCCTGCTGCTACTACTATTTTCTTTGGTGCTAATGATGCTGCTCTTTTGGGGAGGACTAGTGAGAGGCAACATGTTCCTGTTAATGAATATAAGGAGAATCTACGAAAAATTGTTGAGCATTTGAAGGTATTATTGACATTTTGCTGCTCACTGCTTATTAGTTTTGTTGATTTTGTTTACCTTTATATGATCTTGACTTGCAATACACAGTGAAAGTTTGACTAATGCATGTGATTTTGTGATTCTGTCTAATTCATGCTTAGAAACTAAGAAGAGACCAGATTTGCTGACTTTAAGTGCCCTTTCATAATAACTGGTCTCTCTAAACTTGTTTAGATTGGCAACCTATCTTTCATATTGACCACTGTTATCCGTCTTCTAGCCTCAGTTTTGTGATATTTTGATGGAATGTGCGCTTGAATGCATATGATTAGGCATTTCCTGACTAATGAATCAATTGTTTATCCACTGATTGTTTTGCAGAAGCGTTCACCTACTATGCTAATTGTGCTCATTACTCCACCACCAATTGATGAAGAGGTTCGCAAAGAATATGCCATGTAAGATGCTTTCTTCTTTCTTCTGATGCAGAAAATAATACACAAACAAAAAATTAGGCTGTGTGAATTCTATGGAATCTATGCAAAAATTTGATTGTCAAAGTTTCCGGCCCAAGTATGTGCCATGGAAAGATTTTATACTGTTCAATACAATCTAGGTACAGTTCCTTTGCCATTTCCCATAGATTAGTGGTTGGTTATTTCTGTTTCCATTTGGCGCAACTTCTCAGCATTTTCTGCCAAAACTCAGCCAATCTCAGAGATGCAAAACAATCTTACTCTTTCTCTACATTACTTTTGTTGCAGAAGTGGGAGGCTGGGCATTTTTGGCTTTAGTCTCTCATTTGCTTAATGAATTTTGGAATTTTCTGTCCCGAAAACCTCGTTCTCATACAATTTGAAACTGTAACATAGTAGTCTTGGCCTTTTTGTGCATCAGTATAGTGTAGGAGTTATATTCAAAATAAGGCTATGACCTGTTCTGCAGATCCGTATATGGTGAGAAAGCAATGAAAGAACCGGAAAGGACAAATGAAATGGCAGGAGTTTATGCAAGGCAATGTGTTGAGTTAGCAAAAGAGCTAAGCATCCGCTCCATCGATATCTGGTCCAAGATGCAAAAAACAGAGGACTGGCAGAAAATATTTCTGTGGTTTGTGGGATCCACAACTATTTCAAGAACTCATTTTGAAGATCTGTCTGTGATTTTATTTTGGTTGCAAGAATTAATTTCTGCATATTTTTGAACCTGTATATACTCAATTAACACAATAAACATAAAAAAGAAAGAAAGGTGACATTATTAACCTGCAGAAATATCTGATTTAACTAAGAATTTAGATACTTGAAAGTATTAATGATTGTTCAACATTGCAGTGATGGGTTGCACCTGACACCAGCTGGTAATGCAGTTGTACACAAGGAAGTTGTGGAAGTTTTCAGTGAAGCTTGGCTCTCCGCGGCGGAAATGCCGTATGATTTCCCTCACCACTCTGAAATTGATGGAAACAACCCTGGAAAAGCATTCGAGAATCTATGCTTATGGCCTTTATGTCATTCCGAATATACTGCTAATGATCTTGTTTAACAACCATAACATATAACATATTTTTTAGAGGATATTAGAGTCTTATATACTCTGACAAGACTCATCACCCATTATTATTAAACCTACCAAATATACGATATAAACTTTACACTCCCAAACAAGCCCAATATGATTTGAGAGGATATCATATTCTTATATACTCGATATTTTTCTTTTCTCATAATCTGTTTGTTTATACTGCGAAAATTGCATTATAGGAAAAAAAAAATGACGACAATTTTTGATGATACTCTTGTCAAAATAATTTGATTATTTCCATCTAACTCTTTGGTTTGGAATGTCGTTAGCAATTAGATTATGAAATAGTAGAAGCCTTTGTACAAGTCTCCACGGATATTACCGTTCAACCAAAAAAAGAGTCTTCAGAGATATTATGACTTTTTAAATACAAAAGCTAATAGAGACTTAAACTCGAGAACTTTATTTAAAGAAGATTAAAGGAAGATAAGATTTATCAAAGTTTTACTTGTTTCTTAGCTAATGATGACTTATTTTTCAAATTTTAACAAAAAGTGAATAAATTATCCTATCATATGGACATGGTGTAGTGGTTCCATTGGCGGGCTATTTATATCAACCTAATTAAGTTAGTGTGCAAATGGTGCCATTATGATCATTTTTTTAAAAAACAAAAGAGAGAAAAGAATAAAGAAATGAAAAAAAGAGGAATTATGCAAGTTAAATCATTCCTATTTCGTGTCTCCCTTAAAGCTAGTTAACACAGTTAGAGACTTAAAATTCTCATTAATTTGGATGTCTGGCGTTACCTTGGTGTCTATTGCTATGCTAAATTTTGTGGCTAATTAATGCATTGTTTAATGTAATTGAATATGATTCAATTGTCTTAATTTATTTTTACCAACTTTCATTATGTTTTAATACTTTAAATTTGACATAAATATGATTTGAGAGAGCTCGTTTCAATGTTTCTGTTATAGAAAATTAGTACTTAAACTAATAAAATATGTTACGTACAAGTTGTTGAATTAGTAGTTAATATGTTGATCGGGAGTTTATCTATCAAAATGAAAATTTATACCAAGAAAAATAAATATTTTGTGAAGCATATTTTTCTTATAAATTTTTTTTAAAGCATAATATTATGAACAAGACACTTATCAAAAAAAAAATGAACCATGACAACAAAGCTTCAAGCAAAACTTACCTTCTTGACGGTTAATTTGACCAATTGGTTAATTTTCTTTTTTTGAGCAATGGACCAATTGGTTAATGGAGTTTGTGATGTAGAACACATTGATTGGCAAATAAATCCCCTTCAAAGAGTTGACCAAGTTGACTTTTATTAATTTGCAGAAAAACCCATTAAGTATTGATAACTAATTAAAATTCTTGATCAAAACTACATAAAGGTGCCTAATAACTAAAACTACATACAGGTTATTGAATATTGATAATACATATTAGATTTTAATTGGGTGAATTTAGTTGAGCTAAAGTAAAAATTTTCTGATTATGGTCTTTTTTTTAAAAAAAAAAAAGAATGAACAAACGAAAAGAAAGGAATTAAACAAATAAAAAAAAACATTTCTATTTAGTGTTTTTCTTAAAGATAGTTGACACAATTAAAGACTTAAAATGTTAATTAATAGAGATAATATTCTTCAATTAAAGGTTAAAATGGAAATGTCTGGCGTTACCTTAATCTCTACTGCGACACTAACTTCAAGCTTAATCCCTCATCTAATGTAATTGAACATTTCATTTGACTTAATTTATTTCTACCAACTTATATTATGTTTGACTACCTTAAATTTGACATCAATATCATTTACAGTGTTTTAGTGTTTCCATTACAGAAATGATAAACCAATAGACCTAATGATAATTGATTTGACCAATCGGTTAATATTCATTATTTCATCTTATGCAGTGTATGACGTGGCACGTATTGATTGGCAAATGAATACACTTCAAAATGTTTGACCAAGTTGACTTTTACTAATTAATTTGCAAAAATGCATATTAAGTATCAATAATGTGAATTAAGTACCAATGTCTTAACGAGAGAAGTTTAATAGTCACAAGTGTTAACCATTGACTAGAAATATTAAACGTTAGATCAAAAAAATAATCAAAGGCCATGATCAAAGCTCTACACATAATGAATGCAGGTCTAATATAAAAGTGGTAGCTTTAGCTCCTGATTTCTCAACCAAATTGTTTTCTGTTTAGTGATTATCAATATGGGCCATGAAACCAAGCTGAAAGAGAATTACCCAAACAAGCCATACACAAAACATGAGTATAGCTTTCTTCAAGACTTTCACCACCTTGATCATCACCACTTCCATGCAAATGGGTCTTCTTCAAACTCCATTTTTGGTGTTCAAACTGGTTCAAATTTTTATTCTTTCGATGCTTTCTCATATGGATCTTTGTCGAATATGGAGTATTATGATTATGAGTGCAAGCCATTTGTGGATAGTTATGGTGGTCAAGTCATGGATAGTCTCAGTAATGCTGGTGGGGAAAGAGGTTTTAACTTGTTGAACCATATGGGGTTGAACTTGCAAGAAACTAAGACTTCGAGTAGTCTTGTGGTTCCTGATGAGGTCTCATGTGTGACTGCTAATAATAACCATCGTGATTATTACTATACAAAAGTTGGCATGAACAAGAATAGGAACGCACTGAGTGGTATTACAAAGAAGACATGGAGAAATCGTAAGAAGAGCAATGTATTGAAGGGGCAATGGACAATTGAGGAAGACAGGTAAAGATTTAAAGTTATATTTCTTCTTTCTTTTCATGTTTTAATCCGCTTCTTTTTAATTTTGATTATTCGAGATTATGATTTGACAAGTACAGTTACTATGCATGTTTGTATTCGTTTGTGAATAATAAAGCGTAATGCATTTGG
>CAODLS012818437.1:0-16057 GCA_948243855.1 Flueggea neowawraea
AGCAGCACAATGAAGGGCAGTGGTCTTATCCTTCCCACATGAAAGATTCACATCCGCCTCAGTGTGAGTCAGTATGAGCTTAATGACATCAAAGCTGCCATAGGTAGCAGCAACCATGAGAGGAGTTCTGTGATGAAGAACTATCTGCTTTGATCCATTTTGCCGGCTATACCAAAGCCCAACCTCATCGATTGAAGAAGAATCTCGGTCCAGGGATCGTTTAAACCCTTCAAAATCATTGTTAGCAGCAAGTTCAAGCAAGCTCGAAAAAGAATCCTCTGTTTCAACAGTTAGGTGATTCATAACTTTTGCGTTAGTATCAGTTTCAGTCGTCCACGAGAATTGATTTGTTGCAGATTTTGATCTGTCAGGACCACCGTCCATACTTCAATTAACTGAAAAGAAAACCCCAAAAAGAAAATCAATCGAAAAGACTCAAACTTTACCATCATCCATCTATAAACAAACAAAAAAATTCTTCAAACACCAAAAACAGAGAAAAGAAAACATATAAAAGAAAGAAAAAACTAAACATCAAGATTAAATCTTTTCAAAAAGATAATAGCTAAAAGAATCTTGCTTCATATTCAGTCCTTTATTTCCAAATATCTGATTGGCAATTACTCAAGAACTGTTACTGTAAATAAGAAGATCAAGAAGCAGCCAACTATCAATCTCAGAGTATCTACCAGATAAATTAAACAACAACAAAAGATTAATCACATAATCAATTAACGAAAAAAGAGGCAGTATATTAAAGTATTGTATAAAATAAATGATTTCATCGGAGATATACAAAGATTCTTTCTTTACTTGCAAAGATCAAACGTTTCACGAAGTAGTGACTCACCCAGTAGTTAATGTGGAGGAAGAAACAGCTGAGTCAACTCGGATTGAACAGATCTGAAGCATTAGTAGCAAGAAATTAAGAAGTAGAGCTGATGTTTCCAAGTAGACAACGAAAGGAAGATTCTAGAAACAGAAAGTATGAAGTAGTAGCTTCCATCACCGTCCGATGATGATACCCGGAAGAGAGCTGCAGAGAGAAAGAAAGAGAAATGAAGAGGATAGAGAGAGGGAGAGCGCAGAGCCGAGTTAAACAGAGAGAGAGAGAGAAGTTAATATTCGGAAATTGAGATGAAATGAAATGCAGGTGAATTTGGAGTGAATTTAACCGTGGAAATAGGAGGGAGAAATGACGTTGAAAATCGGAGTCAATCTAGGGACGATTGGACAATTATTTTAATACAACCGTAAATGGTATTTATTCCTTTTTCCTCCATTTACTTTTTTATTATTTTCTTAATATTCCAAATTTGTGTTTAATTATACAATAAAAAAAGTAAATTATGATCTGTGAAGTGTTTTTGTTTCTAAGTATATTAAAAACTACATATTCATTATTCAAGCATATTATATTTTTAAAAAGATATCAATGTATCTAATTTTGTATCTTGCAATTTGCTTTAACAATTTACATTTTACAATCTGTTATAAATAAATACATTTGTAGTGTTCATTATTTAATCTATTCAAAATTAAGAGAAAATGAATTATATTATGCTATATTTTCTTGCATATAATTAGAGCTTAATAACAAGTGAAGTATGAGTATTTTGCGGTGTACTTATATGTGGTAAATTGAAAAGTATATTAAGAGAATGGTTTATAAATTAGTAAATTTGATAGATTATATAACATAAAAAATAAAGAGATTAACATTTTGGTACAAATACAATATACAATGATAGGAAAAGCAAAAAAAAATCATACTAAAAACTTATAAACAGTTTGAAGTCTAAAATTTATAAATGCCGGAATGCCTCCATTCAACATGACAAAAATTTACATTGTTATAATCGACATATGAGCCACTGTAATTTGAATCTAATTGACATGGAAGTATATGTTGGATCATGGGTGATCAACAATAAATTCCTTATATGTTTTGATGATGAGTAAAAGGTTTTGATGAAGAGTAAAATGTTTGAGTTGAAGAGAAAAATGTTGGAAAGCTTGGATTTGCGAAACCAAGTCACAGAAGCATCTCATGTACGTTAGAAACTTGTCACGTACGTGAGAGAGGGTCTGAAAACAAGCAGAAGCCACTAGAACCCTCTGAAGCACGTTTCACGTACGTAAGAAGAAGTTCATGTACGTGTGTTGTCATTAACGTACGTAAGATATAGTTTCACGTACACAAAGCTTGCTCAAAGATGATTAACTTACATAACATGTATTATCACGTACGTGAGCTACAAAAATTCTCAGGTAACATACTTAAGTTTAATGTGACGTACATGAGAATAGCACAGACAACATCAGACAGCTTTAAACACACTTCAATTGCTATATTATTCTCTCCAACGGTCATATTGATTCAAATGGTTATAAATACATCAAGAGAAGACCAAAAACGTGTTGGACAACATCAGAAATCATAGAGTCAAACTTCCTATTAATTTCCATCAAGAAAAACACTAATTCAATCTAGAAATCAAAGTTCAACCTTCAACCTCAAATACTCAACTCTAGAATAGAGCTTTATTGTTCGTAAACCAATTGTATACACTTTGAGAGTGTGAGTTAGGTTTGTTGTAAGCCTATAGAAAACAACATTGTAGAGGTTTGTCGTGAACCTAACTATAAAACAACATTGTAGAGGTTTGTTGTGAACCTAAGTATAAAACAACATTGAGAGAGGTTTGTTGTGAACCTATAGAAAACAACCTTATTGGCCTTAGAGGTGTTGAGCCGAAATCAACCTCGTGTATTGGCCTTGTTGGATTGAGCCGCAACCAATAATCGATAGTAAAAAGTCTAAGTGAAACTTAGATAGTGGATGTAGGCAAGGTTGGTCGAACCACTATAATTCTTGTGTCGATTTCGCTCTTACTTTTCAAGTCACTTTCGTTCATACAAAAACTATCCAAATCTTAGACCGAAATTCTTTAACAGTATATTGTCTAAAAAATAAAATGTTAAAATTTATGATTTGTCTCCAAATCAACGTAGCAACCACAACTAAATTTCCCTACTAGACAGGACTTATATGCCATAGAATATTTATCATCCAACCAATTGTAGATTATGTACTTCGAAGATTATTAGGTTTCTGACGAGACACTATTTGCCTTGGATTTGTTCACTATGAACTTCAACCATCACGATTTTATTTTTAAAAAACACTTTCGTAGTTTAAAAAATAAATGTGTTTATAAATGACTTTTGGCCTCAACTAATAAATAATATGAGAAATATGATATCATAATAGCCCTCTGTTGAAGGTAAAGAGCTAGGGAAAATAATCTTTTACTTGAGTTCTTATAGACGATAATTATTGTAAATCATGTCCTTTATAATCGCTAAACTCCTCATTAGGATATTATCCACTTTAGTATATTTTCTATAGACCCATGAGAGGTGAAGCCCACAAGGAAAACTCATAAGCAATAGTTCAAATCAAATCGTCCATCTATAAATAGACCATGCTACCTCATTTGCAAAGATATGTGATTTTCTTTCCACACTTCAAAATTGGCTTCGAGTCCTGAGTAACAAACTAAATGTATATGTTACCATCTACACAAAATAATTAACTAAGCTAGAGTCAATTTATGGATAGTAAATTTTTCATAATTGTTTCGCTCATTTTAAAGTCGTTATGATGTAGTGAAATTTATGTTGGTCATCACAATTATAAAGTCTCACCTTGATAGCTTGAGCAATAAATTAACAAACAACATATTGTAGCAAATAAACGGAACTATATGTCTAATACAATAAATGTAACACATGACATTTATTGAACCAACATGTAATCTAAACAATTGATTACTTTGTGAACACTTAATTAACAAAGGACAACCTACCTAAAGCTAGATAAATAGAGCACACATGTTTTAACGACCAATGAGACACAAATTGGTTACCTATCCAATGTGCTAAAGTGGAATCCTAAGTTAACACATAAATTCATCAAAGATTCTTTCACATAAACGACCATACCATGAACATCATACATAGTGATCTTTTTCTCAATGGTTCTATAAGTAGAACACATCATTGTTAAGTTTTTGTTTGCTCTAGATTCACTAGAAATCTCATGATAGTACGCTAATAATCATGTCTCCATGGAATTATAGATCAATTCACCAATTTGGTTATATGAATGAAGTGAACAAATCTTCATCATCACAAGCAACTCATGCTCAATATACTTTGCTTAAGACCACCATCCCAAATACACTACGTATTATGGATCTAAATGACGTGTTGAACAAATTGATAATATCATATCACACTATGGGATTCATGAGAAAAATCTCATTTTCACATTCCTCTCATTGCATTATGGCTTTATCCCATTCCAACAACGATCTCGATGAATACTAAACCATTGTCATCCCTATAACGTATTACAGATGGACTAGGACTACACGTACACATGTGTTATCCAACATCAAACTTATCTCTCTTCGCTTAATGGAAATCATAATTTTCAAAATAAATTTTCAAAAAAATCCTTGTCAGAAAATACAATTTATATAATTTTTGAATAATTTTCATTATCAAAAAATTTACTAAAAATACTTTTGAAACTTGAAAAAATATGAAAAATATATTAAAAATCCAAAAAATTGCCAATTTCACAACTGCCAAAACATCGAAAAATTTTGATGGTCGATAACACAGTCACGTGCTCTGATACATCGATGAAAAGAGGTGTCATGTGCATCACACACACCACGTACTACTTCATGCCACTCCCTTTGTCCTGCCATGTGTCAATGCATGCCACGTATCAACACTGCGAATAGTCTACGTGTTGCTAACGTCGAAGAAGAATCCAAATTGGCATATGCCACAAGGCTTGCCACGTGACGATGAGGTAGCTAACCCGTGGTCAAGCATGCCATGTGTCACTTACTCGTTAGGCATTGGTTGTTGATGTGTCGCCTAGTCAGCACATGCCACACACCAGCTACATGTCATCCACATGTCAAAGTTTGCCATGTGTCAAGTTTCTATTGGTCCACTTGTGTTGACTTGGCGTACAATTAAAAAGTGATACGTGATGTTGACTAGGATGCCACATGGCAACAATTGTCACGTGTTTGTCTCTTATTGGTCCATGTGGGCCACACTCATCAAATCCATGTCAACAATAGTAGACAAACAACACACACTGATTGGGCCAGGTGACACACGTGAATCAATAACATCTCTAGGCTAGTCGTCACATCCAACAATGTCACTAAGCTCTGCCAGTCGTGTGTGAATAGTACCGATGTTGGGTGTGTGATGTTCAAGTGCCGCCTTCAATGTGATTTTGGTGGTTGTCTTCGATCAATGTATTTTTTCAAAGTTCAAAATCACGAAATTCTAAATTTTTATCTAGCCTCTTCGAATATTCGAATAAAAAACAGATCAAAAAATGCATGTAAATGACGAAAACACATGCAAGGCAGATCTGTTCCAGCATCTAGGTTGCATGACTAACAACATTCATCGAACAAATCATTGAAACTAACCTAATGCTCTTATGCCAATTAAGGTATCCAATCAAGAATAAATCATAATTAATTAATGAATAATTAAATAAAGGATCAAAAATATATCTCGATGCACGCAGTAGAAAAAATTGATTGGATACACATGAAATAACCCGTTGCTAGTCTCCACAAACCACTTTCGTTAGAACGGCGAGAACATGGTATGTATCTGTAACCTAAGAGCTACCAGAACAATATCTTGTAGGAAGGGCGTAGTATGCAATGAAGAACGACATCTTCTCCATCTTGCCACTCCAGGCCGATGACACACTCCTTGAAGGGAAGAGAGATTTTTGTGTTTTCTGTAAACACACTTATGGATCAGGTTTTAAAGTCAGTTTTATATACTAACTAAGAGTTGGACTATCCTACACCAATGAACAACTCATCTCCAAATCCAAGTAAGAATAAGTTACTAAAACCCATTTAATGATCAACCCAACTGGATACTCATTCCAATTCGAGTCGGGCTCCATCCATTATTTGGTATGGGTGGATCCATTTTCTAACAATATTAGAATCAATTCATTAATTAGAGTAAAACTTATTTATATAATCAAATTTAAAAGACCAACTATAATGGATCGATAGAATAAATAATCAATTGTACATATCCATCTAAATTACAGCAAAATATACCTCTACTGAGAGGAGAAAAATTCTTTAAAGAATTACTAAAACTCTGTTGCTAATCGTCCCCTTTGCATATCTCACGGCCCTAGTCCAGGCACAGAAAATCCATATCAAGAACATTATAACCGTACCGCAAAACAAGAGTATAATCATAAATAATCAAGCTTCAAATGCATGAATTGTGTCGTCTCAACATGATGAAATTTGCATAAACTATACATTCTTTGTTTCTTACCACTGCAAATAAACAAACTTTTGTAACACGCACAACTTCATCTTTTAGGTATATCTTTATTATTTTATCATACAATTGCTAACATGGGTGGGCAAACAAATGACTGTGTTAGTTAATTTAATTATAGGATATATTCATATGCATTATTTTAAGCTTCTACATAATATAAAACAATAATAGCATTATGCATGTATGTTGTCCGTTCGTCATTGAATAACATACTTAATGGGTAGAAAATATTATCTATGAGCAACGGTACTTTTTGTGCACAGGAATCATATCTTGTTGAATAATCCAAATTGCTTGTGTTTAGACGAAATAAATTAGCAGGCGGATTTATTCTTTTATGATTTTGTTTTAGATCGTTTTTTTCATATAATCAATGGATTTTTGCTCATTCTCTATTATGATCATTTTCAAAAAAAAAAGGTCATTTCTTTATAAGTCGTTCGTCTTATAATTTTATTCTTCCAGACCATACAAAGTAAGTAGTCTAGAGAAAGAACAGGGAACAACCTTGTATAAAATAAGACGAAAAACCTTATTTATTAAATAAGTCTCTATGCAAATCAAATCTAAAACCAATAACAACACTACAAGTAAAATAAATCCTACTTCTTATTTATCTAAAAATCATGATGAAAAAATTAGCCATATTTTAACCAAGGCGAAGCACCAAGAGAGACAACTCATAAAATTTCCGCTCTCTCAAATAGACAATTAATTGATGAGTGATTAATTTAAAGAATTTAAATCGAATTATCGCCATGAAAAATAAATTTAATAATAATCATGTAAAAAATAGAACAAAATTTAAATATGCTGGAAAAATGAGCAAATAAATATTTTCCACATTCTCATGTCCCACGCATTAAGGAATGGCATAAATATTTTTCAAGCATAAGATCTGTTTTTGTGGAATCTTATTTTTGTCAATGTCTCGTCCAACAAAAACTGTTTGGCGTAGGCTCATTTTCTTTCACAGTTTCTTTGCATTTGTTAACGTAATGAATGGGGAATAGCGTGGCGAGACAAACAGCGCGCAAGAAAAATGGACAAAGAGGAAGCAAAATAAATTATTCATGTAAACGGCCCATGCAGATCTGGAACTTGCGACCTTAGCGTTATTAGCACGACGCTCTAACCAACTGAGCTAACAGGCCAATATGCCTATGAGGAAACAAAGCGGTAATAATAGCTATCTTTGAATAAAATATTTTCTTAAGATTTAGGACTCATTCGGCATGATAACATATAGCTTAGTGATAAATGAATAGTAAAAAAAAGATAACATATTTTTTATAAAATTAATTATATAAAACATGTTATATACTTTAGAAAATATGTTATATATTGCGTGTTGCTTAACGAATCCTTAAACTGCAAAACTTTAACAAATGATAGTCTTTGTTCTCAAGAGTTAATGAGCATCCTAACACTATCATTAAAACAAGTAGGTTGGCAAAGATTAATTGAGTTTAATGCATAAATGACTATGCAAATCAATTGATGGGTACGAACCCATCCATCAAAATATCGGAAGCTTTCACTTTCAACCACTAAACATGCACAACTGAGAGAAACACACTCCGAAACTTCCTTACATACGCATAATACAAAAATAGATCCATTTTGGCTTTTTGCAAGATAAATTCGCATTAGGGTTTCTTTTTATTATTATTATTGAAAACTTCATCTCAACCACCTTCGACGGAAGCTAACTGATAGAAACTATCATGTCGTACTTGGGTCCCATAATCTTGAAAATGATTTCTTCATCTTAGATTGTCCAAAACTTACATTAATTCTCGATCCCGCTCTAGAGGCGAATTTAGATAATTGTTGAAGTTGTGTCCATATGTATGTTATATCAAGCAATTATAAGATAATATTTTATTTAAAAATTTGAGCTCATAACATTTTAAATAACAAAAGAAAAAATGATTACAATTATCACCAATAAACTTTCATATTTTTAATATATATATATATATAATTGCGTAATTTATTAATTATAAAAAAATAATTTTAATAGTGCCTCTAGTGAAACTCCATGTTAAAAAATAGTATGTTTTATTGCAAAAAAAGAATGTATACAACTGAGTTGTATACACAAACTGAATACTGAAACAAAACATCAAAAATCACCCTTCACCAAATCAATTTTTAGTACATGAATGTGTCCATTATTATTTCGAATGAGACTTTTAACCAATATGTAGAAGTGTTCTGTCCATAATTATTGTAGTCAAGTAGAATCCATAGTAACGTAAATAGATGAGAGAAAGAGCAAGTGATGAAGAACAAGGATTGTGTGAGAGTTTTCAAGAATAAAAGTGTCCTTTTGCCTTTATTTTTTTTCCAACAAAAAGAAAGGTACAAGTGATGACAACTAATATATCTCTTGTTACGTCATATTCGAGCTCTCCTCCAATAAACAACTAATGCAAGTCTTGGCCCTATCAACATAACACACCAATGCAAACATTAGTTTCGTCAACATAATACTACCAAGAGAAAAATAGCAGGGATTAAACCTACATAGTTTTACCAGACCAATTTAGAGTAAGTTTAACACCACCCCTCTTGTAGCGTCCTTTTTATCTTTTCTATTAAGAGTAGTTAATAGCGTTTAAATTTATTTTAGGGACTCAATAGGGGTTGTTTGAATAGATAGGGACCAACTTGAATATGTAACCAAGTCTGGGAATGCCTGCCTAAGTTGACAAAAAGATTAGCAGGAACCCTAAAACAACAAACGGCCTGCCCAACTCCACAGCTTCAACACTGAATTCTGAACTTCCACCTTCTCTTCTCCGATTGTTCGAGACACACCCGCCCACCCAGGTTAGCCTCTCTCTCTCTCTCTCTCTCTCTCTCTCTCTCTCTCTCTCCATCCTTTTTCATTTTTTTTTAATTTTATCTTTTTTTGTTCTTCCGGACTCCTTTTTCTTTTTCTGATTGTTTTCTTTGGTTGTTTGGGTTTTTTTTTTGTCGTTAGAGCTTCGTGTTTTTAAGTTTTTGGAGATGAATATTTTTTTTTGCTTAATTTCTGTCCACAGATGGTTATTACTGTGTTTTTTTGTTTAATTTTGTTAGTATTATGTTTATTTGCTGTTAGTCCTATGTTTGTTTGTTCAATTTCTACCTACTTTTGTTAGTATAAGTTGATCTGTTTCTTCTGTTCCGGGTTGACTGATGATGTCCGAAATGATTAAATATGCTCGTATGACTAACAGGGACTGGATACTCTGTTGTAGGTTGATTGCTTGTGCACAATAAAGAAAGATTCAACTTTGTAATGGAGGACTATAAAATGGATAATTTGAATGAGGAACCATCAGAATCTGAATTGTATTCTGATTCAGAGGAGGAGGAAGATGTCAGATTGCCGGAACCCTCGAAGAATGCAGTATATGATAGAGATGGGCTCAATGACAAGCTTCAAGATATCAGCTGGCCTGGTAATGTGGCGTGGATACACAAGCTGACCATTGAAATTGATCAAGAGCAATAAGTGGATGTGAACGATGACCTTGCTCGCGAGCTTTCATTTTACACTCAGGCGTTGGAAGGAACAAGAAAGGCCTTTGAGAAGCTGGAATGCATGGGTTTTCCATTTCTCAGGCCTCCTGATTACTACACGGAGATGGTGAAGTCAGATTCTCACATGGAGGAAGTCAAGAGCCGGCTTCTGGCAGAGAAGAGAAGCATTGAGGATGCTGAGGAGAGAAGGAAGGCTAGAGAGGCGAAGAGGTTAGCGAAAGAGGTTCAGGCACAGAAGCTGAAAGAGCGAGCGGCGCAGAAGAAGGCGGACATAGAGAATGTTAAGAAGTGGAGGAAACAGAGGCAGCAAAGTGGGTTTTCTGCTGGAGGTGACAAGGATGGTGACCAGGTGGATTTGCCTTTTGAAGATGATGGAAAAGTATTCGAGAGGTCGAAGAAGAGGCCAGGGGTGGCTTCAGGAGATCGTTCTGGTGGTAAGGGAAAACAATTCTCGAAAAGAGGGAATAAGATACAGGTGAAAAGGGAAAAGAGAGATTCGAAATTCGGATATGGAGGGAGGAAAGGCTTAAAGAAGCAGAACACAGCTGAAGCCACAGATGATTTTAGAAGCTTCAACAAAACTAGTGCACAAGGAAACAAGAAACGGAAGAGGTGATGTTAAGTTATTCAGTTTATGGCAGGGATTAAATTAGCATATTGAGGTTAATATAATTTATTTAATGTTTCAGCTCGTTGCAGTTTTGTTATAGTGTGATTATACTCTTTGATCTTGAGGCAGAATTTTTTTGACATTGTCAGGATATTTAGCCAAGTTTTGGAAGAGTTATAGTTAATATTCCACTATATTGAAGCAATAGCTAAATAGGTGTAAATAGGTGCAAACTCACTCTTAGATGCCCATACGTCTTTTCATCATGTTTGTGCAAACAGGGAAAAAAAGAAGATGGAGAAACTAACTCCATAAACGTCACTTGGAAAGATGGATACATACAAAGTAGGAATCCAAAACTACAAAAACAGAGGGAAAAAAAAGAATAAATTCATAATATCACTCCTTCATTCTATGCTTATCACCATGCCCTTTGACCATTTTTTTAACAAGTTTCTTTAATCCCTTCTTATTATCTTTCTTCTCAATTTCCTCCTCTCTTCTTTTCTCTCCTTCCAATTCTTCTTCCAATTGCAAGCACAGCTGATACAACAACAAAACGCGCTCGTTTCTCACTGCACTATATAGCATATACCATATAATATTTTGTAAGATGAGTGAATAATAAAATATAAAAAATAATATATCTTTTAATAAAATGTTATATGATGTTTAAAATATGTTATATGTTGTACATGTTAAACAAATCATTCGATTCTCGATGAAAATAAAATAAAATTACTTATAAAAAATTTTATTTCCCGAATAATATAAAACTAAAAAAATTATTCAACTTCCTCAATTAAGATATTTTCCATTTAGTTTACAAAACCTTTTTTAAATCCATCATTTCACTGCAATAACAAGTTAAATGACGTTAACTTTATTACCTTTTAATACACGTTCCTCGGCTTGGTCCAACCTCTCAATGAGTGAGCCTTTGATTTCGGTCTCCATCATGACGCGGTGGATCGGACGGCAATGCTTATCCAGGGATTTCGGAGAATGATCAACGGATGAGGTTTGTCCTTCACTTGTGAGGGTCCCACTAGATGGGGTTGATACACCAGAGCTCTTTGGTGACCTGCTTGACCCTCTAATTTCCTCCAGCTGCCTCAACTGAGATCATCCACCATTATTTGTCATGCTTAATATTTTGCATTTAGCATATTAATTCTAAACATCTAACATATAATATTTCTTAAAAATCTCACAAACATAAACACTCGTCTGACTCGTTGTTGACAATAATATATGAAATATTTTATAAAATATATAACATTTTATCAAAAAATATATCATTTTTTTATTATTCACATATCATTAATCATATTGTAATACTATCGTCATATCTTAATACTATCGATTAAATTTTACGTCTTAAAAAAGCCCAACATATATATTCCATCTCAACTTTCTTGGTTTTAACTTCTTAGATAAAAAAAAAATCTTCTTTCTTGTTTTCATCCCTATATGTTTATAATGAAATTACTCCCAACAAATACACTGCACCAATTGTGTATTTCGTCATTGAAGAACGGTCCATTTTTACCTTTTCTCTTTGTCGTCGGTTCAAAGCACCTCCAACATAATTTTTGACATTTTTCATGATTCCATTCCTTACTAACGAAGCAAAGACCACTTTCTTTTATACACCAAAAAAAAAGGGCGCGCCTATGAACATATAATCGAATTAATTCTAAGATTTAATTACCATTTTGGAGGGAATTAATGTATTGAACTTTAGAAAAAACAAAAAGAGAAGTATAAAAACAAGAAATTATACATCTTTTCATTACAAAAACATTCTGGATGTCAGAATATACTTACCATGTTGTCCAAACGGTCCAACCTCGAGAGAATCGGTTCTTCAGTCACTGTCATTGCCAAAATACCTTCCAAATCAAGAGTTTCTTTCCAAAACCGGTTTATTACAAAATACCTGTTTTAAGCCCCATCCGTACGATAATATATAAACAACAGATAATTAATCGGATGTATCGGACAGGTCCACGTGTCTTGCGTCGAGCGAACTATTGGGTGTACTTTCACAAACGTGGCAACATCACGTGGCAGATCACGATTACTGATATGATGACGGATGCATGCGATTGCTTCTGTGGACACGTATTACATTGCATGCAAAAATGGGTGAGGATGAAGCAACCATGTGAGTTGCACGTGATTTCGGAGATCCTTATGGAAATCTGGAGGCGGTGTCTTCGTTGTTGTCCACGTGGAAGGTGCCGGTGGTTTTGCCTAGATTTTCGGTAGATGTATTACTAGTGTTGTACACCGTGTTGGACTCATAAACCTTCAAAGAATCTAAACTTTATCTCTAAAACAAAATATATTCATAAGCTAATCTTAATTTTGACTATCCAAGTTAAGATACTTATTAACTCTCAAAATTAAGATATTTTTAAATGACTTTTAATTTCAATTCTTAAAAATTATATAAACATGATATTTCAATTGTTTAAACAGTTTCAGTTAACTGTTAAGTTTAAATAGTTAGTTAAGATTTACTGTAATTGACTAACTTAATAGTTAAAACTTTCATGAATAACAAGATCATTAGTTCGACAATTCTCAAAGCTGATAACACTTGATTTTCTTTTTCAATTTTAATTATTGGATACTAAATATCTAACTAATTTAGATACAAGTGAAATTCTTGTGATTAGTTTTGCTTTTTTATCAATTTAGTGGTGTTTGTTTAATGAAGATGTTATAAACATATTCAACTCTTAAAAAAACATGTTAATTTTTTACAATCTAGTAAAAAAAATTAAACACCACCAAATTTTATAATATTTGGATAATTCAAATTAATTTAGAAACAAAATGATGTTTGTTTTTAGTACTATATTGAGTTGTAATTCTAGAAATAGAGTAAGATGTCACAGGGTCAAAGTCTTTGCATAGGAATTTTTTTGTGCGGTATCTCAAGACTTTTGTATTTTCGATGTTAAGTCTTGATCAGTCTCGATATTCACTGGTTTCTCTCTCTTAGGCTCATCAGGAGAGCAGAGATACCTCCTGACCTGTGTGGTACTCAGGATGGTACACTCATCAATCATAGTTAAGTCTTGAACCAGTGACAAATTCCCTAAACTTAATTGGGTCGACATGTCCAACTCAAGATAGACACAACACCTGAGACACGTACTCACACCTTCTGCTGCCCCGCGTCCCGCAGTTCTAACTCTCCAGTAATTATCTCGCGCATCCTGCGTAACCACGACTACGAGTTGTGACAAAGAGCTCTCATAGTCAATTTATTTTTTCCTAACGAGCCCTTGATCATGTTGATATGAGTATTACGGGAACCCTCTGTGCAAAAACAATAGAACAATTTTGTAGGGATATTTCAATTTATCCCAAATTAAGAGTCTACCAATACACAATTTATTTATGCAATCTAACAATTTAATCTATCTCAAATAAACACACCAAAATATTTGTAAAAAACACAAAATTGTCATAAGTTTATCAACTAAAAATATAATATATACGTTAATAAAAGGTGATGGTTCGTTCTACGTAATTGGGAATATTAAGTAACAGTAAAATGAATTCTTTGTTCATGTTTCACCATTAGCGTCCAGAAGTTTGTCCAAAATATTACAGAACACTCATACAAGGAACAACCAAAAAAGAAAAGAATAATTTAGTATATCCTATAATCTGCACATCATGTAATTTCACAGACAGAACAAGTATACATTAATTACTGAGTTACAACAAAAATATTATGACACAACTACGTACCCTCACTTTTCTTGACGAGGATATTTCATCCAACAAATTAGAGTCCAGCGACAAGAACTTTCTCTCTAACAGTTGATTCCACACACCTCAACATCTGGACCTGTAACTCTGGTGGTGAACGGATCAATCCGCACCCACAACAATGAGAAAATGGAGGCCAGAAGAATAGACCACACTACAACAATGGTGGGTGTGCGGTTCTGTTGACCCATCAGACCTTTGAGGAAAGGATACAAATGAATGATCACCCAGAAGGCGAAGAAAAGCTTGCCGAAAAGTGGACCCCAGGACTGATAACCACTGTTAATGGCATAGGATATCCCGGCCACAACTCCGACCAAGTTAACGATGAGGAGAGTTGTTGGTGGGATTAGAAGAGTTGTCCATTTGAACATGTAGAGTTCAGCAAAATCGCCGTCTTCATCTGATGCCTTTGAGGTGACTGTAAAGTTGGTGTCGATGCCAGCAAGCACTTTAAGCAGGCCTTGGAAAACAGCGAACAGATGGGATGAGACGCCACCAATAACCCAAAACTGCTCGTTTCTCCACCATTCATCAATTCCAACACCGCTCCATCTCATCTCCAGAATACCGGTAGCAAAGATGGAAAGGAAAAGAGATATGAACCATATACTTGCAATGTTACTAATCTGCAAAGTGAGAGCAGACAACGAAGAGACGTTTAGCATGTCTTACGTGGATGTTCTTTTGTCATATGAATTTTAAATTAATAAATGCATAATTATTAACTCCAAACCATCGTTTAATTATCTATATACATTCCATGCTACATTACCTTTGCAGTTCTCAAACTGCTTATTAGAATATTACCATCACTTCAAAAGGTCACAGAAAACATGGCACTTAGAAGGCATGGAGCAGAAAGAATAGTTAGCATTACGAACCTGTGGAATGATGAACTTGTTCGTGAGCAGACATACAGCCGGGAGTGTGCAATACATGAGAAGGGGAATGGAGGTGATTGGATAAATGGTAGTGTTTACGTATGCAAATCTCTCCAGCCACTTCAGTCTACCACCATAGCCATACCATATTGGGCAATGCCGACTAAAAAGAATTTCCACGGAACCCAAAGCCCATCGAAGCACTTGGTTTAGACGGTCTGAAAGATTAATGGGAGCAGACCCTTTAAATGCTGGACGTTTAGGCATGCAATAAATTGACCGCCAACCACGGGCATGCATCTTGAATCCAGTAAGAATATCTTCTGTAACAGAACCATAGATCCATCCAATCTGCAAACCAGAAGACAAGCATTAACAATTTTTGTTGACAATCTAAACAACAATTACAGGATAGAGAACTGTGACCAAGAAATATCAATAGCATGATATCAACACGTATTACACTTGAGATACAAAACCTTCCAGTCGATTTTTTTTGCCCAATTCAAGGGCACTTTTCACCCATGCAAACGCTAAAATTGGTTGTAACTTACAGGAAAGTGTCACATCATCACAAATTCTAGTTATCTACCAGGATCATAGTATGGCTATTTCAATGTATAGATATTTAGCTTAAAAAGAGAAAAAACACACCTCTGTTCCCCAATCTGTTTTGTCTTCATACCCACAACTGATAACATGAATAGCCTCCTTAAGAAGAGTTTCTGGCGTTGCAGATTGAGGAACACCTCCATTCTCCATGAGTGTGGAGGCAACAAAAACAGCAGACTGACCAAAC
>CAODLS012818537.1:0-21883 GCA_948243855.1 Flueggea neowawraea
CTTTTTCACAAACATATTTAGCCATTCTTTGATCATCATCCCGGTATTGACTTCATTGATCACTCAAAACCATAGCTTCTAAAGCACGCCTAATAAGTTTAAATCTTTTAAGCATGACAATAATAGAAGCAAAACGAGTCTCTGCTACTGAAAGCAACCTTAAAGTGCTAAATCGATTGAACATAGCCAATCTCATTGAATGGTTCATAATGAAATTCTTGATTTCCTTTGCATCAAAATGAATTTAAGTGATCCAATTGCACTCCTCATATGTTTCTTGATTTTCTCCCACATTCTTAGCAACACATATATTTTTCAATGCAAGATTAAGAGTATGAACAACACATGGAGTCCAATAGATATTTAGATACATACCTTCAATGATTTCACCAGCACCTTTGCAATTTTTTGCATTATCAGTAATGATTTGGACCACTTTGTCACGACCAACTTCATGAATTACCTCTTTCAAAATATTAGCAATAAAACGCTTATCTTTCACTTCACCTGAGCAATCCTGACATTTAAAAAACATAAGGCCAGATTCACTTACAGTTATTACATTTATTAAATGTCTCCTCAATGGATCACTCTAGCCATCACTAACAATACTAATGCCCTTTTCCCGCTAAGTGCTCTTAATAGGTTCTAGTAGCCTTTCAACATTTTCTTTCTCTTGTTGAAGCAATGTGGTTCTTAATTTATTATAACCTGGAGGCACATATCCACCCAATGAATGGTTAGTAGCAAATGAATAAGAACTCACATAATAAGGATTTCTAGACAAATTAAATGGTAGACCCTTAGTATAGAACATTCTAGCTATTTCTGCATCCAATTGATTTCTAGTTTGATATCAAATGCTTTACCAAGAGGAGAGTCGTTAATTCTTTTTTTTTTTTAAAGAACCTGAAATAGTAGTATCTGTTAAAGTCAATGTATGTCTTTTACATTAGTGCTGGGCTTGCTAGAAGAAGGCAATGGGACTCGCTTGGGTTGGGAATTCAACGCTTTGTCGGAAGCTTGTTCTTCTAATTGTTTTCATGTCAGAAAGATCGTCAAGTGTAACTTTTTGCAAGTAGCTATTCCTTTTCCTTTTTTCTTTTAATAAATGAGCTCGTACCCTATTATAACTCTTTTGTTTTTCTTTACCACAAAAATTGCATATCCACTTACTGCTACCCCCTTCTCCAATTTTGTCAAGTTTCTTGATATACTACCACAAAGGATTCGTATTTTTATTAGTAGGGGTAGCACTTCCACTTCCACTAGAATCCATAATCAACCAAACTGAAAATTTATTTGTATTAAAACAAAGTCAGAATTATTATTTATTTGATTCAATTCAACAAATATGAAATAACATATGAAAAATAATTACCTGAGAAACACGTTTGGAGAAAAATAAAATTAGCAAGTGATGTTGGGTGGCTTCTGTTTTTACTTTTTATTTATTGGGTGGCTTCCCTTGTGTTGTTTCAGAGAAACACGTTTGGAGGAGATATGTCAATGCTAAGGTTGGCTTATTTTATAGTGGAAATGTGTTTCCTTAACCAAAATGTTTCCAATTTTATTGTTTTTTTACAAAACGGCCCCGAAACGTTTTTCAATCGTTTCCCTACATTTCCGTTTTGGAAGCATTTCCAAAACGGGGAAAACCATCAACTATAGCGTTTTTGTGCAACAGAGGATGCCACACATATGTCAATGCAGGATTCTTGGTGAGGATGAAGAGGGTGAAATCCTCTTCCTTTCTCATAGAGGTCAACAACCTCCTCTCTCCCTTAAAAAGATTTGTTGTGTGTGTGTTATGTGGTAAGTGGAATGACTAAGAAAGTAACCCTAGACACTATTTATGTCACATTAGCTCTCTCACACAATAAGAGACCCATTTTTTCTAACCAACTCAATTGCGCATGTCAATTGAATCAGCCTATGTACACATGTCTCAGTTCGTATCTTAACTAAACCGAGTTTGTGTTCGACCCGTCATGGACCGACTACTTTTTCAACAATAATAATAAACCAAAGAATGTCATTTACTAAAAATATAAACCCTTCAAGAAGTAAAAGTATAATTAAAAATCCTTATTTTAGTATAAGTAATAAATTATAATAAATTACTAACTAAATAAGTCTTAAATTATATGAAATTATAATACAGCTTAAAACTACATCGTTATAGGAAAAAAAAACAAATGATGATAATTTTCAATTTTTTCCCATTAATTACAAATGAATTATTTTCTTCCCAAAGATTAATCAGTGGGAGAGTTTATTTGTAGTTAATTGCAAATATAAATTATAAAAGTAAATTACAAAAATAAATTAAATAATAAAAAGTAGACATTATTAACACTTTTTTAAAAAAATATATAATATATTTAAGAACGAATATGCAGTTTAAACAAACAAGCACACACCCAATTATAAAGAAGGTCTTGGTTTTGTACAAGTAAGAAGAATAAAGAAAACGTGGAAAGAAAAAAAGAGCAGAAGAGCGATGGTTGGTAGGTGGACCATAGTCATAACAACTTGGTCACCCATTTTTTAATGAACCAATCAAAATAAATTATATACTTGTGGAGACCACCCGATTGGTTTGCAGCTTCATCAAAAGTTTTAAATATTACAAAATTTGGTCAGCAATTACTAATAAAAAAAGGGAGAAATTATATAATTATACTGAAATAAAATATAAAAATTATTTTTTATATTCAGTTTAAATAGATTTTAAAGAATAAAATTATATGTTAAATTTTTTTTAAAAAATATTAGATTAAAAAAGTCTCTAAATATCTAAAATATTCAAAAATATTCTACAATTTTTAAAAATTTTAATTTTTAAATATCTCTAAAAGTCTCTTTTAAAATAAATTTAATTTTTTTATTTATTAAAATTATATTTATTTATTTTTATCAAATTTATTATTTTATTTTAAATATTTGACATAATTAATAAAAAAAGAGGTTAGCAATTGAGAGTCGTTCGTTTTCTATGATTAGAACACGACACGACACCTTAAGGACCCTTCCGCACACTCTTTCGAAGCCCACTTTCGTCTTCAATAAACAACCAAACTCTCAGTCAAAACAACAACAAAACAAAATAAACTGTATTTTTTAAAGAATTTATTTGTTGATGTGAAAGTTTTTAAATATTTTTTTAAAAAAATTATTTTGACAGCAAACAAATTTCTATTTTAAATAAATTTAAAAAATAATTAAAATACATCAATTATAGTACAAATTTATTATATTATCTTCTTCAAAAACATAAATTATATATTAAAAATCATTAATTATAAATATATATTTAAAAATATATATTTATAATCTTTTTAATTTTATAAAATATTATTTATTTTGATAATTTTTTGTAAAAATACTTATTGTGAAGTAGAGAGTACGATTTTTACAAGTTTCCTTAAAAAATTTTTTTTACAAGTTTAAGGGATAATTAATTATCCCCTGTAAAGATCAAGGGGTAATTAATTATTATGCAAAGTTCAAGAAATAACCAAAAAAATAAACTAATTCAGAGGCAAGTTAAATAAATTTTATAACTATGGAGTTAGCAATTTCTACAATTTTTAAGAAATTATTCTACACTGAAATAGTCTATTAGATATAATGTAAAATTATACTAGTGAATTAAGTTTGAGTTGGGGTGCCATATTCCATTTCCCAACCCAGAATCAATTTGAACTAAACTTTCACAATCAAACTCGAACTTCTTCAATAATACCGCACTTACTTCTCTCCTCCCAACTCAAATTTCAAATGAATCATTCGTTTCGATTCCATTGATATCAAACATTAACCCAAATCACAACAAAGTCGAACAAGTTCTTGTCCATAAATCAAACTGACTCTACGCAGAAAATAATAGACATCATAATGAATGATAAAGAGCTAAAGTGTTGCGCAGTTGTGGAATTCATATGTTATTATTCATAGACGACAATGACGAAGTTAGAATTTAACCAAAGTAACATCAACCATAAAATGAAGAGGCAAAAAATAAAATAAAAAAATAGAATCCATAAATTATATCCTAGAGGTTCACAAATAACCGATGAAACCAGCCGTTCCTGCTCGATCCCACCTAACCCACCATTGCTTGCCGGCTCGTCCCCCTCAATTTTCGTCACAAACAACATTACAAGATCACACAAAAAAAAGGTCACAGTGAAAGACAAAAGCTGCAACAACAAATCCAATTCAACAATACAAGTTCATCAGTGATACGTTTATTCACACAACCGTAAAAACAACATTTTTTAGGTAATAACCAAAACAAAACACATAATTTGAAAACTTGAGTTTATTTCTTCCTTGGTTCTACCTGTTTTATACATACATTCATACATTATCGGCAAAACACAATATACAATACAAACAACGACCAACATGGCTCGCCGGAACTCATTTATCCGGCATTCAACCACCACCCAACTAATGGCGGCAACAATTACCGGTATTAGTATAATTAATCACTTAATTAAGAATTTAATTAAGTCTAATCAGACTAGCTGAGGCATCAACTTGTTGTTCCACATCTCCCGGTAACACCCAACATCTCCACCTCTCGTCTTGGCCTCCACAACTACCAGCTCATCCGTTAACCGATAAACATCAACATCCACATGCAAATTACCATTTTGCCCTTCCATCTCAAACCCCCATTTCTTCTTCTTCTGCTTCTTCACTCTCAACCCCTCCGCCTTGGCCACCTCCTTCACCTTCTCCACCAACTCCTCCGGCAGCTTCCTCGACACGAACCGTTGCCCGTCCTGAGCCGAATTGTACGAGTCATCAAACAAACCGGACAAGTCCAAACCGGACGAGAAAGATATGATATCGAAAGCATTCAAGGTTTTCGACCCAAGTTCGTCCCTTTCATCAACCTTGATTCCGTTACCGTTATCGTTATCATCGTCGTAAAAATTAATCTCCTTGTAACCTCCCTTTCTGAACCAGGGATCGTTCAGAATCTGGTCAACGGTAATCCTCGTCTCGGGATTGGTGTCAAGAAGACGTGACAGAAACCGTTTAAGATCGTTAGACATCCACTTAGGGCAACGAAACTCGCCTTTGTAAATCTTCTTGTACATGGCCATGAGGTTAGGATCATTAAACGGCAAGTAACCCGCCGTTAACACGAAAAGAATGACCCCACAAGACCACACATCCACCTTGGCACCGTCGTAACCTTTCTTCGTTAAAATCTCCGGCGCCACGTAAGCAGGGGTCCCGCAAAGGGTATGCAAGAACCCGTCGGTTCGGATCTGGTCGGTCACAGCGCTCAATCCGAAATCCGAGACTTTCAAGTTCCCGTTTTCGTCTAACAGCAAATTCTCCGGCTTCAAATCTCGGTGGAACACACCACGGGAATGGCAATATCCGACGGCGGAGATCAACTGCTGGAAATACTGACGGCTGAGATCTTCGCTGAAACGTCCTTTAGCGACCTTAGAGAAGAGCTCGCCGCCTTTGACGAACTCCATGACGAAGTAGATCTTTGTCTTGGTGGCAAGAACCTCGTAAAGCTTGACGATGTTGGGGTGATTCAAACGGCGCATGATGTAGATCTCGCGCTTGATATTCGACATCAAATTAGGGTTCGAAATCTTCTTCTTGTTAATGACTTTAACGGCCACGCTCTGCCCAGTCTGGAGGTTCCGGGCGTGGTAAACCTTAGCGAAGGCGCCGCAGCCGAGGAGACGGCCGAGCTCGTATTTGCCAAACAAGACGTTGTCGGAGGAAACAGGTTCGATATCTGGCATGGTTATTGGGTCCAGAGATCGAACAAGATGATTGGAGCAAAACGGCGTCGTATAAAATGGGAGAGAAAGAGAAGTTGTTAAGACCAATTAGCGTGGGAATCGTTGCTGTGTGGGTCTGTCTCGAGAAAAATTAGGAAGGTGTAATGAAGAGAAAGCGAAAACGGCGGTGGAAGTTTCAAGAGCTCCGGGAGGGGTAAGGTAAGGGCTTGTTTGGCATTTAGGAATTTAAGGGAGTATAAAATTTACGCGTTCTGGTTATACTGTTTGGTTCGCTTTTTTAAATGAAGCTGGCTTTTTTATTTATTTTTTAAATTTTTTTAAAAATTTGAAAAATGGGTGAGCCGTACAGGTGTTGTGTTGTGACTGGTATGTTTGAGTTGGTTTAGGTAGGGTTGTTTGTTGGAGAAAAGTATTGGATAAGACCGCTAAGGAGCATTGGATACCTAAAAGAGAAGCAGTGTGGGGCTGTTTTATGGAATAAAGCTTATGCTTTGTTTTTTATAGGAAATTGCGTACCGACCGTGTAGACCAATTAAAGTGTTGTACGCCCTGCAGTATCATTCGAAGTAGAACTCGATTCGAGTCGAGCCGAGTTTTTTGTGAGTTCGACTTGTTTACGAACTTGGCTGGTTTAAAGTTGGATTAAAGCTCGTTTACGAGCTTGTTTAAAAGTTCATTTACAACTACAATTAAAAGTTAAAATACAAAGTCTGTAAATAATAATTTAAACTATAATCTAAACATAAATATAATTTAAAATTAAAATACAAACAACATAATCCAAATATAATCCAATATCAAAACAAAAAATAACAAAGTAATGGTTGTCTTTCAAGTTCAGCATTAATAAATTTAAACAAGCGAAAATTCAGCAACACCACTTTCTTCATCCTTGCTTGAAACCTGTTAAAAATAACAAACTTTAGTAAATTTGATAAAATAGTAATAAAAACAATAAACATTAATAAATTTCGAATATACTCACTTTTTTCGTTGCCTTGACACCATAATGTGATCTAATCCAATCAGCTCTATATATCAACATTTGAATAATATCAGTATTAAGGGATGCACGATGCAGATCAATCAACCTACTTCCAGCACTAAAAGCGGATTATGAAGCAACCGAAGTAATGGGAATAGATAAAATGTGATAAGCCATTTTTGACAAAATAAAATATTTGTTCTTATGTTCCTTCCACCACTGTAATGCATCAAATGGAGGATCGGTTGGATTAGGAATAATAACACCATCCTCCAAATAAATGTCCAACTCTGATTTTCCCATATCAACACCACCATCCCCATTTCTAATGTAATTGTGAAAAACTGAGAACCCATAACTTTGTGAGCCTTCATCTCCAGCTGGTCATTAAACACATCAACTGAAGGCGTCTCACATGTTGATTGCTTATCATAAATGCTCAATTTATGGACCTCAAAATACTCCATAAACAATTGATTCAAAGTTTCACGAACTTCTTGTACACGATTATCTACCTCAAAGGGAGAATATATATCTTTAAAAACGAATTGAACAAACTTCATTTTTATTCTAGGATCCAAAGTTGCAGCAATAGCAATGAACAAGTTGGCATCACCCTAATATTTATCACTTGTCACCATTTCCCACATAAAATTACTAGGACTATTCCATGTCTCATCCAACACTTTCTTTGTAGTCCACAATTCAGTCAAAAACAAATCAGAAGTTGGACTTTCACTAGCTGAAATCACTTTGGTAATTCTGTTATAATTTTTCAGGAAAGCGCAAACAACTTGTGCTTTTTTCGAATCATCATCAAAAGGCAAGAAATTGTATAATTCATCTCTTTGCTTATACCTAGGAAAAAACATCTTTATACTCCAAAGCAATAGACAACATCATATAGGTAGAATTCCACAAAGTTGGACAAATCCAAAACAAGTTTCTTTTTTGGCAACTTTAATTGATTAGCAATACTACTAAATACATGCAATCGAGACACAAACTTTCCAATATACTTCACACTTTTCCGAACATTATGAGTGGTGCTAATAATTTCACCCAATCCACATTGCACTAAAATATTCAAAATATGAGGACAACATCTCACATGAAAAAATCTGCCATCTAAAAGTAATTTGTTGATTAGTTCCAAATCGTTTTGAAGGTTTTCAAGAGCAACATCGTTATATGAGGCATTGTCTACAGTAACAGTCCACACTTTACTCTCAATTCCCCATTCAACAAATCATTTCTTCAATGCATCACATGTAACAATGCCCGTATGTGGAGGTAGAATATCAACAAAATTCAATATAAGCTTTTGCAAAACAAAATCTTCATCAACAAAATGGCAAGTAACAACCATATATTGAATATTTTGATTAAATCAGTTGTAATACTAACCCTACTCACATTTTCCAACATTGCTTTGATTGCATTCTTCTCAATTTCATAGGAACTAACACAATCCTTTTTAACCATTTTCCTACTAACCCTTTCATAATTAGGAGCGTTCTCATATCCAAGTTAAATCATTCATACTCGACAAAAGAAAATGGCAGTTCATGAACCATAATCATTTGAGCAATTACCTCTCTCTTCCTTGCATAATCAAAATTGAAATTTTGAACTGCACCAACAGTTTCTGATCTGGCTGTAACGGTAGCAATTGTGAGCTGTTGTTGCCCTTTCAAAGGAATCCTCCTCATCATACAACCTTGCAAATGCTGGTTGTACTGTGTTGTTGGTCTGCTCTTATTAAGAGCAAGCTTGGACTTGCAATGGATGCATTCAACTTTTTACTCCCACTGGCAATGTAATCTCCTTGAATTCATCCCAAACTTTGGATGTCCTTTTTCTCTTTTTCTTATCAAAAGGATTCTCTACTGATTCTTCAGGCCTATCAATTGTGTTTGGAGTATTTGTTGAATCCTCCATTGATCCAATATCCATACAACCTGATAGAAAACAAACTGGTGGTATTAGCCATTTTTCTAATAAACAATCAAACAAATTTGACAACAATAAAAGCCACAATTGAAATCTGAAAGATACGGCTGGAAAGCAAAAAAAATATGAAACATGAATCTGAGATATTGTTTAGCCATTTGAAAAAAAATATGTAAAATATGGAAATGATAAAATATGAGGTTTAGAAATAACAAGGGATTGATACATACAACATAATAGAAAACTTTAATGGAAGTTGTTGAGTTATTGATTTATTAAACTGATAATCTAAATAGAAAACCGACACAAGATTTTTTTGTGGGTTGGAAGTGCAAAACAATTGGCCGAGACGGGATTATGAGCAAAAAAATTAAAAATGTGGGAAATAAAGAGGAAACAAACCTAACAGAGAGAGAGCTTTCGAGAGATAGGCCGAGATGGGAGGACTGAGAGGGAGGCGTTGAGCGGTGGGAAGGCATCGATTTGAGAGTGCGGCGGAGAGTGGAGTGAAGAGACTTGAGATTTGAGATAACGACGAGAATGGAGTGAAGTGAAACTAGGGTTTCTAGAGGAAAGACTGAAGAGTCCGTGGGTATTTTATTTGTTTTGATTTCAAAACTTCATTGAGTAAAAGAGCCAAAACTATGTAGTTTTGTTACGTATGCATTTTTTACTCCACTAATATAATTTTTTTTATAATAATAAAAAATTTCATTTTTTCCATAAAATCTATATATGATATTGATTATATTTTTATTGACAAATTATGTGATTATATTTTAATGATTATATTTTATTGTTAATGTTAATGTATAAACTATTTGAACAAATTAACTAATCATGTTATGTATTGTATATTATAGCTTTTAAAGTATTGTTTAAGGTATAAAATAACTAAATTATATTTCAATATTAATGTTAATGTATGAACTACTCGAAGAATTGAACTAATTAACTAATCATGTTATGTGCTATATAGTATCGTCTTTAGAGCGAACATTGTTTAAGGTATAGAATAAATAAGTTATATTTCAGTATTAATGTTAATGTATAAACTACTTGAATAGTTGAAGTAATTAACTAATCATGTTATGTACTATATACTGCTATGGTGTTTAGAGTGAACATTGTTAAAGGTATAGAATAACTAAGTTATATTGTTTAATTTAGTAGTTCGTACTGTAATACGAAGAAGAGGAGAGATTATCATTTAACCAAAGTAGAACAAAACCTTTGAACACTTTAACTAATATTGATTGACTATAGCATTGTATAGTGAATATAGTTAATTGACTAATGTTGAAGAAACAATAGCATTATATAGTGAATATAGTTAACTGACTAATGTTAAAGTTACAATAGCATATACCTTATATATTATACGGTACACATAAACATATCATATACATTATATATGTATATGACATATTTATATCATTTCTAAACTTTGTACACATAAATTTATGGTTGTGTACACCTTTGTACACCAAAATTCTATATCGTATACCTAAATTTCAAGTTGTGTAGACCTTTATATACCTAAATTTAAGGTTGTGTAAACCTTGTACACCTAAGTTTATGGTTGTGTACACTTTGTACACCAAAATATTTTGTTGTACACCTTTTGTACAGATAAATTCCAGGTTGTGTACATATTTCTGCACCAAAATTTTATGTTGTACACCTAAAGTTTAGGTTTACAAAGGTATACAAAAAATGAAATTTAGGTGTACAAAAAGTGTACATAACATGAAATTTAGATGTACAAAGTATACACAACTATAATTTAGGTGAACAAGGTGTACACAAGCTTTGTACATTATATAAGGTATATACTAATACTATAATATTAATATATATAAAAAGTTAAGAACTAAGGCATATTATTTAGGACATAGACTTATATTATAATAATTAAATAAAATTATATTATATATAAACCATTATTTTACATCAATAATATAAAAGTGGAATAGGAGATGGATAATGATAAAAAAAAAAAAGAATAAGAGATAGATAGTATTTAGCATTTAGTGCATATATTACATAAGGCGTATATTATATAAATAATATAAATGAGTATGTTCACGAGTTTTTTGGCGAGTTTGTTCGTGAGCATGTTCACGAACACTTAAACGAGCATGTTCACGAGTTTGTTCATGAACACATAAATGAGCCTGTTCGCGAACATGTTCATGAACACATATACGGGTCTGTTCGTGAGCCTGTTCATGAACACCTAAACTAGCATGTTCACAAGCTTTTTCATGAACACTTAAACCAGTTTGTTCACGAGTTTGATCATAAGCCTACAAACGAGTTTGTTCGCAAGCTTATGAGCCGAGTTTTTGGGTGTTAAAGCAATAAACGAGCCTAAAATTTTGTTAAAACTCGGCTCATTTATTATCGAGCCGATCTATGAACGAGTTTTTATCAAACCGAGCTTCGAGCCTCTCGCAAGCGGCTCGACTCATTTCCACCCTTACTGCCACAAGGCAAGGAAGGTAATTATTTTTTTTTATAGAGAAATTGCAAATCTTCAATAAATAAAGATAATATCAACTTGTAAAAGAATAGAAAGAATGATCATGTTCCTTTTTTTGTTTTGATGGGTGATGACCATGGTTTATTTTTTCAATTATATTATATTTAAATAATAGTTTGCGATTTAAATTTACTACAAACAAACCTAACCCAAATCAGAAATTAGTTTCTAAATAGTAATCTAAGGATTTTAATAGTTTTGTTTTCCTTCTCGTGCGATTTTCATTTTTATTTTGATAAATTCGCTTTCTAAATGTGTCATGGTCAATCATCAATATAATCATATACACGGCATAGACCCATGACATGCATGGAGTTATCAACTCATCCAGTTAAATAGTTGTGTTATATTTTCTCTTGGGTTATGTGGTTGGAAAGCAACGCATGTCTCAATCCATTTATTATACCAATCAAATCTTATCTGTTGCTCCATTTATTTTTATTTAATTTGATATTAGGCATTTCCTCCGTGGAAAGGTTGATAAAAACACATTATTTTTGAAACAAAATGCATTGTAATGTTCTAATTAGTAATTATTATATATGTTTATTATACTTGTATTTGTAAATTTATAGACCATACTAAAAGAGTTTCTTCGTATAAGAAATTGAATTTTTTTATAAGTTATTTTATTTACTCCTACTTAAAACCAAATTTTTGACATTTCAAACCTTAATTTAATTCAAGTATCAATTATTTATAAACCTATAGGTTGAGAAATTGAACTTGAGTTCAGTTTTTTTTTTAATTTGATGTGATGTTTGAACTAGTAGTCTTCCTAGTTGGATTGAAATTTCTAAAAATTATTGTCGCCAGTATATGTGTCCAAAGTTAGCGTTACTAAGGTTGCCGTTGGTTGGTACTGACTGATGGCTTTGGTAGTGAAACGTTTCTTTCCCACAGAAGAAAACAGCCAGAAAAGGCAAGAGTTAAGATAAAATAGATTGCCCACTTTTGTTAGAATAATAATTTCTTACAACCAAATTCTTGAAACTTTTTTTATTATAAAGATGCAATATTTCTTTATGAGAATATATAATTTTTTATTAAATATTTAATTTTTCATATAAATTAAAATTTCTTCAATTTTTTTTGAAATGTAAAATTTCTTCAATTTAAAAAGTAAGAAATTATTATTTCTTCTCTTCATGTTTTAAAGTATTCAAGTGAAACCTCAATGCTTCACTAGAACTCTAGAAGAAGAAGATTCGGATATCCCAATGAGCTTGCCAAAAATTATTATTCGTTGAGTCAAAATGTTCCCGTTTCTTTATTTGTTTTATTATAATTTCAGTTTCATTTGGGAATATGTAAATTGAATCTTTCGCTGAATACTATTAAAATCCAAATGTCACAGTCAAATAATCCAAATATAACATGCCTAAGTGGTTAAACTCTAAAATCAATCAATTTTTACTGTTTTTCAAATTATTTTTGCTGTTACTAATAATATTTTGAGTTTCTTAAGTAATTATTCATTTATGTGTGAAATGCAATAACATATATATTAGTATTTTTTTTATTGGCAATAGCATATGAGTAAATGTTATAGATTTATTTAGTTGCTTTTCACAAAACCTCTGTAAAACGATACTAGTACAAATATTTTCAGGCTGGGAAAGAATTAGATTGAAGAAATAACAGAGCAATTAGCTATAACATAAAAAATTTCCAATAGAGCATTTATTTTAGGTATATTTATTAAGCATTTTATTCATATATTAAAAAAACTTGGCACTCTTCAGAATTTTCCACTATATAATCTACCAAAACAATTTACTTCTACTAAATTTACTTAAAATAAACGCCCATTTTTTTTTATAAATTTATGTGCAAATAAATATCTACATGTTCTAAGAAAATTTAAACTGGAGTTTATTTAGAAATGTTCAAATTAGGTTAATTATTTAGGTATCTCTTTTGTAATACTGTCTTATTTTCATTTAGTACTCAAAGTAGGTTGAAAATGAGCAAAGCCCTCGTGAGCGATTTGGAGTTCGACTATGTAAAAAATTGTTCATGTTTGGCTCAATACAATGGCGCAACCAAAGGGATGAAGGGGCTCTTGGTCCCCCAAACTTCTAAAATTGTACATTTAGGACTTACATATTTTAAAAACCCAAATATAGTCCTCTCAAAAAGATAATTAGACTGACATTAAAAAAAGAGGACAATGAAGAAAACAAACATTAATTAAAAAGTTACAATTTCATTTAGGATGATTTTTTAGAGATTATATCATTTTAATTGTTTTATATATCATAATACTTACATTATATAGCCCATTTTCTTGTTTCTTCTCTTTTTAGTCCCTATTTTATTTTATATTCATATATTGTTTTCTTTAGTCAAATCTTTGTATCATTTTTCTAATCTCATTTGACACATATTCAAAATAGCACTTTAAAATCCAAACTATAATCGAAATTGTATATACTTAATCGAAACCTAAAAGAATTATCAATGATATAACAATATGGACATCATAAAATGATATATTATTTTTGGACCTCCTAAACTATTTTTTTTTTCTGGTTCTGCCTCTAGCTCAATATATAAATGAATTATGTTCAAACAAATTTTATTGGTCAATATGTAAACGAGTCAAACTTGAGCAATTTAAAACTTGACTCGTGAAACTCACAAATGGGTTGGATAATTGATGATAAGTTTGATAGTAAGCTCGTGAACAAGCTTGATATTGGGCTTGTAAATATGGCATATATGTAGTATAATAGAATACATAGAGAAATTTGTCTTAATTGAATAGATAATCAGCTTAAAATTTAATATTAAATGAGTTTAGCTTGTTGACCAATTAAATAAGCTATATTTAAACTTATGACAAACTTAAATTGAGTTTGAAATAAATTAAACACAATAATCAAAATGTAAACAAGCTTGTAATAAGAGCTTGATGTCACGCCCCATTTTTCTTAGGCCAAAATTTGGCTAAGTCAATGGCAAGAATTTTTCGGATTATTGCGGAATGCGCCTATACCAAGAGGAGTGCCACAGAATTCTTTAGAAGGCGATGAAGTGTTACAAAAAATTGGCTAAGTATGAAGATCCGCTCAGCCATGACCAACATTGTCCGAAAAGTTCCGCAACTTGATCAAGCTTGGTGTGTTTCTAGAAGCTTCCGCAAGGTGCTGCCCATTCTCCACACCAATCATACAAACTCTAAATTTTTCTAACCCTTGTTGGATCATTCTTGTACATAAGAATTATGTAGAAATCTCTAGTCCAAATCATTGTAGCCACACATTGAGGAGGCGAATTGCTTATATAAAGGCCACCCCATTCATTTGTAAACTTTAGTTTGAGTAATTGTATAAAGCACACATTTTCGCAACCAAATGTCCTCAAGACTCACTCTATACTTACTCAAACCTCCAATTGCCAAACTTGCTCGTCCTACTTCACTAAAAACACACATCAAGGTTTACTTAGTTCTATTTTCTCCATGAAATAGACTAAGTGTTGCGTGCATTGTCTAGCATCAAAGACTAAGTGAGTAACAGGTGGTATCAGAGCTACGTTCCAATCCTCGGGAACCTCTAGTTCGTTCTGAGCAAATGGCGAGTGAGAAAGTTGTTGCTGCTATCAACATTGAGGAGCAACAAACTGAACAGGTCCGTGGGCGCGATGAGCGAAGTGTCCAGCCTAAGCGAGGTAAGTCCAAGGCTCCATTGAGTCCAATGAGGGAGACAATGGAGTCTCATGTGGCTGATCTCGAATGTGACTTAGCCAATGTCACCATAACCATTGGCGAGCTCATCGATCAAGTGGACAACTTGATCCACGAAAATGTGGAGATCACTCGGGCTGCCAAGTCCATGATTGAAGAACTTGGTAGCGCCTTCAGGGGAGAATTACACTCCTTGACTCAAGATTTCAACAACCTACGTAAGACTCTTCAAGACAAAATATAAGAGCTTCGTAAGGAGGTGAACACCATTCGTCAAGGTAGTCCACCCTCAACTAGTACAGCTACTACAAGCACTTCCGCCCCTCAAAACTTGAAAGTCCTTAAGCCAGCCATGTACAATGGTACGATGAATGCCACTATGGTGGAGAACTTCCTATTTGGCCTTGAACAATACTTTGAAGCCATGGGAGTCACTGATTACTTCATAAGGATTAGCAATGCCATCATCTTCTTTAGGGATATGGTGGAGGAGCAAGCAAGCTGAAAGGGAGAAGGGCTTGTACTTGATCAACACTCAGGATCAGTTCAAGTCTAAACTTCGCAAACAATTCGTACCTTACAACGCCAATGATGAGGTACGAAGCAAGCTGCGATGGTTGAGGCAAACTGGAAGCATAGATGACTATGTCAAGGAGTTCACCACTCTCATGCTCGAGATATCTGACGTATTCGATGATCAACTCTTATTTGAATTCAAAGATGCATTGAAAGATTGGGTAAAGTTAGAGATAGATTGGCAAAGAGCGAAGACACTTGACAAAGCCATTATTGCGGCGGAAAGTCTCAAGGACTATGTCACCCAGGACAAAGGCAAAAAACCCAACTCTAGCAAGAGTGAGAGAGCATTGAAGAAGGATTTCAACAAGGGCAAGAGAAACCTTCTAGTGTCGGTTCCAACCAAGACAAAACATATTCGGGTAAGAATAAATTTGCCTCCATACCACCCAATCCTTGCTTCATTTGCGATGGTCCACATTGGGTTAATGACTGTCCAAAACGAAAGGCAATAAACGCCATAGTCTCAGAGTTCAGGATGAGCTTTAAGCTGAAATGGGCTTTTTACAAAACTTGGGAGCAATTTCCAAACTCCTCCCACCAACCTCTATCAATGAGGGAAGCCTGTTGTATGTTGATGCTTCCATCAACAACAAAGTTTCTTGTGCGATGTTAGACACAGGTGCCACACACAATTTCATCAATCTTAAGAAGCGAAGCGCTTTGGTTTGAAACTAACCAAAGGATTTCGCACCATTAAGGCTATTAACTCGGAGGCAAAACCCATTTACGATATGGGTCAAGGCATCAAAGTGCAAGTCAGAAATTGGCAAGGTACGTTAGACTTTACTGTTATGCCTGTGGATGATTTCTTATTTTTGGTCTAGCATTATTCTACACTGCCTTCGCCATTCCTGTCACTTCCATGAGCTCCCTCTTAATTTTAGAAGGCTCCAGAATTCGTTTAATCCCATTAAAGAGCATGGCCAAATCAAAGACTGCTTTGATTTCTGCCTTGCAATTTAAGTGGGGTCTAAAGAACAGTGAATGCTATGTTGCAACTGTGCAAGAGCTCAATGATGAGGAAGATGCCATACAATCTGATTTTCCATCAACCATTGAAGCTGTCCTTGATGAGTACAAGGACGTGATGCCGTCTGAGTTGTCGAATAAATTACCACCAAAGCATGATGTGGATCACCACATTGAGCTTGAGCTTGGTGCCAAACCTCCAGCTATGGCACCCTATCATTTGGCACCTCCAGAGTTGGCCGAATTAAGGAAGCAACTCCAAGACCTACTTGACTCAGGCCTCATCCAACCTTCTAAGGCACCATATGAAGCACCAGTCCTTTTCCAAAAGAAGAAGGACAGATCGCTTAAGGATGTGCATAGACTATCGAGCATTAAACAAGATCACTATCAAGAATAAGTATCTCATTCGTTTGATAGCTGACTTGTTCGACCATCTGGACAAAGCTCGATATTTCTCAAAGCTAGACTTGCGGTCTGGTTACTGCCAAGTCCGCATTGCGTCTAGTGATGTGCCGAAGACAACATGTGTGACACGCTACAGAGCATTTGAGTTCTTAGTCATGCCATTCGGTCTCACCAACGCCCCTGCCATCTTTTGCACACTCATGAACAAGGTACTCAACCCTTTCCTTGACAAGTTTGTGGTTATTTACTTGGATGATATTGTGGTGTATAGAAACACTATCGATGAGCATGTGCAACACTTGAAACAAGTCTTCCAAGTTCTCCGTGAACATGAGTTGTACGTCAAAAGAGAGAAATGCTCCTTTGCAAAGTAAGAAGTGGAGTTCATTGGCCATCGAATTAAGGATGGCAAGTTAATGATGGATCCAACGAAGGTTCAAGCCATTCAAGAATGGCAACCTCCAACGAAAGTTCCAGAATTGCGATATTTCTTTGGGCTAGTCAACTACTATCGGCAGTTCATTAAGGGCTATTCAGCTATTACAGTCCCATTGACGGATCTGCTCAAGAAAACTAAGGCTTGGCATTTGAGTGATGAATGCCAAATGGCCTTTGAAGCCTTAAAGCAAGCAATGTCCGAAGAACCAGTCATGATGCTGCCTGATTATGGAATCCATTTGATGTGCATACGGATGCTTTGAACTATGCCATTGAAGGCGTCCTTATGCAAGATAGCCATATCATTGCCTATGAGAATCATAAGCTCATTGACATAGAGCGACGATACACTGTCCAAGAGAAGGAGATGATTGTTGTTGTCAATTGCTTGCGTACTTGGATACATTACTTGCTTGGGAGTAAGTTCACCATCTTGACTGATAATGTGGCTACGAGTTATTTCCAAACCCAAAATAAGTTGAGTCCCAAGAAAGCCCAATGGCAAGATTTCTTGGCAGAGTTTGACTACAAGCTCGAATACAAGCCAAGCAAAGCTAACATTATGGTTGATTCTCTAAGCAGGAAAGCTGAGTTAGCTTCCATTGATGCTAACACACCCAAGAGCGACCTTCTCGATTGAATCAAGGAAGGTACATAATAAGACACATTGGCCAAGAACCTTTTTAAACTAGCTAGTGAGGGGGAAAGTCAATGATTTTAAGAGAAAGATGGCCTTCTCTTCACTGTTGGCAACCGCGTTTACATGCCAAAGTGGGGAAATTTGCAGAGAGAAATCCTCAAGGAATGCCATGATTCCTTGTGGGCTGGACATCCAGGTATGGCTCGAACACTCGCTCTCCTCTAGCAAAGTCATTATTGGCCTCAAATCAATGAGGATGTGGATGCATATGTGCGGACTTGTCTTGTGTGCCAACAAGACAAGGTTGAGCAACAGCAGCCCGCTGGCCTTCTTGAGCCACTTCCCATTGCCGAAAGACCTTAGGAAAGTGTCTCGATGGACTTCATCGTTGCCTTGCCAAAATCTAAGGGATTTGGAAGCAAAATGGTGATTGTGGACATATTTAGCAAGTATGCCACATTTGTCCCAACCCCAATGGATTGCAAAGTTGATGAGGCTGCTCGCCTCTTCTTAAAAAATATGGTGAATCTTTGGGGTTTGCCGAAGAGTATCATTAGCGGCCGGGACCCTCAATTCACAAGCAAGTTTTGGCGTGAATTGTTCAAGTTGCTTGTAACTGACCTAAACTTTTCAACAAGCTTTCATCCACAAAGCGACGAAAAAACCGAAAGGATTAATGCCTTGCTAGAGTTTTACTTGAGGCATTATGTTAGTGCGCACCAGCGAGATTGGGCAAAGTTACTTGATATGGCCCAATTCTCGTATAACCTCTAGTGGAACTCGGCAAGAGTCCTTTCAAGATCGTCATGGATATCAACCGCTAACCCCAAACGCCATCGCTACCACCTATGGGAGAGCCAACCTTTCAGCATACAAGTTTGCAAGGGAGTGGCACGAAGAGTCGGACATCACGAGGGCATATATCGATAAAGCGGCAAAGCGCATGAAGAAGTGGGTGGATGTCAAATGTTGTCCAAAGGAGTATATCGCTGGCGACTTGCTCATGGTCAAGCTCTTGTCGAATCAGTTCAATTCATTGCGCCAAGTTGACAAAGGCTTGGTCAATCGTTACAAAGGCTCTTTCCCAGTGGTGAAACGTGTTGGCGTTGTTGCTTATCAGGTATAACTCCCTCTAAGCTTAAAATTCACAACATCTTCCACACGGGTATGCTCAATCGATACCACAAAGATAAGGGAGACCCCAGTCGTGGCTAGTCTAAGCGAGCTCCACTGACCATTGTCACCGAGTTCGACAAGGAAGTAGAGTGCATCCTTGCTGACTGGGTGATAAGGAGACGAGGTGTACCCAGCTGCACTGAATATTTGGTTAAGTGGAAAAACCTCCCCGATGGCAATATCGAGCACATTAAGACTTTCAAGGCTCAAGATACGACGAGGGCATCACTAGCTTGAGTAGGGGAGGGTGTCACACCCATTCTTCATTGTAAAAATTTTGCCTAAGTCATAGTGACAATGTGCTGGAGCATTCCAAAAAATTGCGGAGCATGACTTGATCAAGGAGTGTGCCACAGAATTCTCTAGAAGTTTATAGTTAAGTGTAGAAGAATGACTAAGGCATGGAGATGCCAATAGAAGTCTGAAAACTTTCACAAGTTGATCAAGCTTGGCATGCTTCTAGAATGTTTTGCAAGGTGATGCATCTTTCACACTATTCATACAAGCTCCAGAAAATTCTAACTATTGATGGCTCACTCTTGTACATAAGATGTATGTAGAGATGTCTAGTCCAAATCATTATAGTCACATATTGATGAGGTGGATTGCCTATATAAAGGCCACCCCATTCATATGTAAACATAAATTAGAACATTGAGTAATTGTATAAAGCCTCTATTTCTACAAACTCAAGTGCTCTCAACTCACTCTTTACTTGACTTAAACCTCTCATTGGCTAAGTGCTCGTCCAACTTTCACTCAAACCAACAACAAGGCTTACATAGTTATATTTGTGCTAGCAAAATAGACTAAGTGTCGTGTGACTTAGCTTGTGCAAAGCCTAAGTTCATGACATTATGCCTAAAATATAGGCGGCTTCGCCTAATTTTTTCATTGAAAAACATTTCCCTAACCAAGACTAGGCATTATGCAAGGTGGGAATGCCATTTTCAATGACTAAATGTCATCCACATAAACAATAAGAAGATGATTGCTCTCGTATTAACCTTCTTATATGCACAAGGTTGATCCTCATTTTTTATGAAACCAAATTCTTTAATTGCCTCATCAAAACCAAGATTTCAACTCCGTGAAGCTTGCTTTAATTCAAAAATGGAACTTTGAAGCTTACACACCTTATTAGGATGTTTAGGATCAGCAAAACCCTCTGGCTGTGTCATGTACACATCCTGAAGTTTCCATTCAGAAATGCTGTTTTGACATGCATTTGCCAAATTTTGTAATCATAGTATGTAGCAATGACAAGAAGAATCCTAATAGACTTGAGCATTATGATTGGTTAAAAAGTTTTATCATAGTAGATACCATGAGTGTTGGTGTAAGACCTACCCCAATGCATTGTATCAGGATGACTTTATATATAATTTGAGGCATTTTTTTATCTTTTTATTATCCCGGTGCATGTTTAATTAGATAAAACATCTATGAATAATGATTCTGCTTAAGTTATCAAATATGTGATTTGGATAGTAAAACCTTGAAGCATAAAAGAATACTATTCTAAATATCCCTAGTCGATTATTGTTATGGGAGTGGCAATAAACCAAGACTAGTATGTACTCTATGAGATGATCATGTTTTACGGGTCATAGGATATGAGATATCGATCAGAGAACAGAGATACATTTTAGAGAACAATATTTCGGATCGATCCGCACATGATAACACTACATGGTTGAAGGTCATAATTATCTCTCATGCAATGCTTATACTTGAATCCCTCAACCTAAAATCGATGTGGATTATTGGGTAAGTCCTCGTATACTTTAACATACGCCTAACGTCATTCGTAACGAGTAACAAGTATGGGTATGATTGGGTGTGCCACGGATCATGCTAAGAAACATAAGTGAAGTGAAGGGATTGCCCCTATCGAGAGAGAGAAGATTTTACTGGCCACTTGATTAGTGAAACTGAGTAGTGTGTGTCCACACCCAAATAAAATGATAAGTGTTATCATTTATTTGACTTAGTCAAGATCACTAAGATATCAAGGAAATGTTTTAGCAATAAATAAGGGTGATATGTTCCATGCCTTATGCTAATCATGAAATAGAGAGGCAAAGGGTTGTATAAGGTTAAAATTAGGTTATGTTGATTCGTAATTGACATTCATTTCAATTTGGGTAATCATAACATCTAGCTAGAGACCAATTACGATATATGGACTTTAAATTAATTTTGAGTCCATAGCCAATATTGAATGGACCTACATGACTGTACACAATAAAGATTTGGGTTAGGGATAAAACTGTTTTTCTTGCCGAGCCATTAATTTATGTTAATGATTAAAACATAATACGATGAGTCCACAATGAAATTCGGCACACCCATTAGGCCGAAGAGAATGATGAATTCGGCCTAATAAAATTTTTGATTAAAAGGCTTAATTAATTAATTAAAAGAGAGGGAAGAAGAGTCATTGTTCAAGCAGGAATTGTGAAGGAGTTTTAGATGGAATTAATTTCTATAAATCATGGGATATGCTGAATATAACTCTAGGTTTTTGTGGCTGCCAGTTTTTGGCTCCTTCTCTTCTCCCTAGCCGAAACCTGAAAGGAAAGGAAGAGATTTTATTATCCAACTTACTTTAGGTTTAGGGTTCGACATTCATTCACAAAAGGAAAAAGAAAACCGTTATCTTTTTCTTATCAAGAGGTTTGAATTTCACTAGGCAATTTTTTTTAGT
>CAODLS012818584.1:0-16208 GCA_948243855.1 Flueggea neowawraea
AATGCAAGAAACAGAAACAGGAAATGTGGTTATTTTAGAGAAAGATCCAAATGAAGTGGTGGAGGTGGACATTGAAAAGGCATTACTGACAGTCGGAAAGCAGTGAATGTTTACTTAAGGAAGAGTACTAGGAAACCGATCGTGGGGGAGAGCAACAATTGTGACAAGATCGAAAGCTAAAGAGGTAACTATATTGTAGACATTAATTATATGGCATTATGTAAAGGTAATAATATTTAGTTACTGGTATGTTACTTAATTCAGTTATATCTGACTAAATTTGAGTTGTTGTTGCTTAAATATTTTGACATTTTACATAATAGCGTATATTTTAGTAAAAGTAAATAAAATTAAGTAACTAGAGGTATTTGTGTGTTCTTCTTCTCTATTTATATGGGATGATAACACATGAATAGCTGATGTCAATAATTACTGCAACTTTCTGTTGAAAGCCGTATATGGTTGTTCGATTTTACAGATAAATTTAGCAAAACAATTATTCTTTGTATTTTCTGTTCAGTTTTTTTTGTGAATATTAATAGTATTTTGAAAATGTATTGGCAAGCCATCCATTTTCCTTGTAACAATTTTTTGAATTTTGTAGTACTGGTTTGTAGTTATTCAGGGAATAAAGGAAAAATTCCTTACGTAAGCACGTCTTTAATTTCTATTGAAGTTATCCTTTGTGTGAACCCAATTTTTCGTTTCCTTGCCTATTTGACATTGGTCCATTTTTTTATTATTGGTACATTTGATTGTTGTAGGTTGATGATGGAACCTCTATTGAGAGTAACAATTCCGTAGTGCAGATATCGCCCGAGAAAACAACAAGGAAACGGAAACAACTTGGATTGCCGAACACTTATGAGCTGAAGAAGGGGAAGTCGCTGCAACCACCGTATATAATCCAAGCTGATGTGAAAGGGAAGAAGAAGAAAGGAAAAAAGGCAGGGGCACTTTTCTTGGTATAGCCTAACAAAGCACACAACTCAGTTTGTTTGGTGCAAATGTGTCTGACTTTGTTGTGTACAATTTTCGTAATTGTTAGAGAGATATGGACCGTTGTCTAGGCGTGTTAGGTTGTGTACTGTATTGGAGTTTGTGGCCTTATTGTTATTTATCGTTTTCACTTTGTTTAATTAGCGGGACAGTGGCGACTCGATTACGAGGCCCGCTGTTCAATTGTTAGATGATCCTGTAGCTGACATTTATGATTTCGTGTTGAATGGTAACCGATTTGAATTAAGGTGATGCGTTGTATCTTCTTATGCTCTTCATACCTCTTTTGTGGTGTAAATTATTTATCTTTTTCTATCACATGTTTAGGAAGGAGGTGTTTGAGTGAGGTGATCACTTTGCCACACGTAAAGATTTGGAATGCCTGAAACCGCACTGCCATGTGACTGATACGGTTAGCCTGAGTTGATTGGTTTTGTCCATATTGGAAAATTTGATGTTAGCTAGGGAATATTAATATTGATATTTTAAATTGTAGGTGATAAATTTAGCAGTTCATTTGTTGGCAAAGCAACAAACCCATGGGCATCACAACTTTTAGTACTACTGGCATATGCCCACATATTTTTCAGTAAGTTTAACATAAACAAATTTGTGGCCTCTATTGCAATTTTTACGTTCCAACTTTAACGAACAATTACCCATTGAATTCGTATGTGACATTTGTAGCAAGCAGTGGTGGCAGCGAAGAGTGTGGACTCCATCAACGTCAACAATATGGTGAAGAGTTACCGCAGGAACAAGCCTTATACCGGCGAATTGTCTAATGTAAACCAGGTTTGACACGCTTATGAACTTCACAATTTGTTATGACTTCAGAAAAAAATTTAAATTGACAAAATATGTTGCCTTTTAATTCCTTTGCATTTGTCGATTGAACCCATTAACCACTCTATCATTCAAGTGGTATTGCATAATTTACCTACATATAATTTTTTTGTTTACATGTATGTATGTATTTCTTTGGTGGTATATTACGACCATACTTTCGTTTTATGTTATGTTTTATGGTTTGCTTTTTACATATCTCACTTGAAGATCTTCCTTTATTAACTTGAAGTGCAATGACGATTTGTGTGCATCCCAATGTTTCATGGGGAAGAGAGTAATGTCGGGCACTGGTATTTGTTTGTTGTTGACATTATCCAAAGGAAAGCGTTTTTGTTGGATAGTTTGAAGTTACGAGACAAAACTCCATGTATAAATGACTGCCAAAAAGTGTTAAGGTTTTTGAATGATAAAAATGATTTTCATCTACGATACATTGGTTTGTAATTTCAATAGGTATTGCAAATTGAGGTTTGAAACCACTATTTTTGCAGCTTCTATTCCTAAACAAATTGATCCAACACTCATCTTTTGACTCGCAGTTCTTGTTTGCGAAACCAAACGTTGAAGCTTTTCCAATTGAGGTTCTCAATGTGCGGCAACAAGCTAACACGTGAGTGAAATGTCTATTTTGGGGTACGTGTGTAACAACAACTTCAATTTAAACCTGTAATGTTATTTACATAATCAAATTCTTTTAGGTATGACTGCGACATATACGTCATACAGTACATACGACACATTGCTGATTTCCGACATCTGGTGCGTGAAATTCTTTGCATTGTCATTTCGGTTACTATAAAACACATGGATAAACAATCAATTAATTCATCATTTTGTCTTTTCAGACTACCCTGTCGTTTGACAGCATGAGTTCTTCACTTAGAAAGAACATTATGTATTGGCTTTGCATAAGCAAATTAAATGAGGCTCATGACACAGTATGTCAGGGAGCAATTGCTTATCGATTCTTTTTAGGTAAGGAAAAACAAAGAATTGAAGTGAATGAACTCCAAAAAAAAGTACGTCAGTTGCAGTAACACATGAAATAGTTGTTCATATTAGGGTGTAGGTGAATATTTTGTGGTGCACATAGCGTAGGTGCAAATATGAATGGGCAGTAGCATTATTTTTTGGCCTTTTGTATATGTTTTTTTGTATGTCCATTTTTGTATACATATGGACATGGCAAAGTAGTGTAGGTGCTTTACGGAGTATTGCCTGACATGGGTATAGCAAATGCAGAAGTAGAACCATCATTTTTTGGACATTTTCATGTGGCCATGTACACACTTTTGTTACTACCAAAATGTAGTTGTGATAGTTCAACATCAACATGAAGTGCATAAATTCATTTTACATTGACGACTTTATACTGCCGTGAAATTATTTGCATGCATCAAAATCCAATTAGTTCCCTACATTACATTATTGCTTCACTGCAATTTAATACCAAGGAAGACAATGTAACCTCCACATGCATATATTGTGTGCCAAAAATACACCACATACCATAAGAAACACGATATTTAATATTGCTAGTACATGCTTCCAGAAAAACACAACAAGGCACAATCAAAATAGAAATAAGTCAAAATAGTTACAACAAGTTTAGAAGCACTAGTAACATGAGTAGTTCACATTTTCTCCAGGAAAAGATTACACTGTAAAGTGATGGAACATAAATAAATCTCTAACATGTAACACATGATGATCATTAGTTACTAACGTAGTCCTGTTGTGAACCACATGCACCAAATGAGCCAGTCATTGCCGCATTGCAAGAAGTAGATTGTCTTAGAATAGGACACCTATTTTTGTTATGACCGGGTTCTTTGCACATTGAGCATTTTCTTTCGAAATTACTTTTGTTGCGTGTTTTATCCCTTTTATTTGGAGGCTTTGGATCACGGTAGTTTTCCCATTTGGTTTGTTTTCTCGTATCCTTCCTTGGGTAAAGCACATCAGCTATAGCTCTTGTGGAGCGAACGATGTCTTCCCGAACTCTGATATAGGTATCCTCTATATGGCATGCCATTGAACACAAAGCACGAAATGAAGTGCATAAATGACCATACCAAATGTCCGCCACAAACGTTTTGGATTCAGACCCACAGGCAATGGGATGAGTTGACGGTGACGTCTTTGATTCCTTTGTCCATCGCTTCGAAATAAGATACGGAGGCATCGATGTGAATAGTTCCCTTTTCATACAGTATAATAAGTGACGACATGGAAACCCCGTAGATTGCATTAGTTCGCAAGAGCACCATAACTTATTTTTCAACTGGTTGAAAATGACAATTCTAAACTCAATGAGATAATTATACCTAGCCACAAAGAATGTCACTTTCTCATGCACATATGGTTTCTACCAAGAGAGATTACTTTTGGTTTGATCGTATTTTTATTTCGTTTATTTTTAAGTAAATTTTTGTATTGGTACAATTAATTAATTTGGACACGATAAATTCTATAAAGACATAAAAGAATAAAAGTGATAAGGGTTCAAAGTTTTACATAAGTATTCAAAAGTGTCAATAGTTGTTATAAAAGTGTTCAAAGGTGTACATAAATGTTCAAAGATATATATACGTGTTCAAAGATGTACATAGGTGCTCAAAGATGTACATAAATGTTTAAAGGTGTGCATAAGTGTTCAATGTTATACATAGATGTTCAAAGGTGTTTATACGTTTTCAAATGTGTTCATAGGTGTATATGCATTTGTGTGGTGAAAAATACTCATAAATCGTCAGATCATGAGATGAAATATCATAAACTAACTTAAATTGTGAACATACTTAAGATGTTATTCACATATATGACAATAATTTTAGTCACTTATTAATTCTTATATGATTTATATTGCTAACTGATCTACTCAACCTCAAGAAGATTTTTTATGTGTTAATATGGGTAGTTTAAATAACATATGATAACAAAATTTTCTATCATTTCAACAAAATGAAATTTCTACTTTTAGATACGAATTTTTGTCATCAAATTTATTTGGCGACAAATGCTTTTTGCTCCTAAAACTCTACAAGTTACTTAATTTTATTTACTTTTACTTAAAATTAGAACATTATGTAAAAGGTAAAAAACTTTAAGTAAAAGTTACTCAAATCAAGTAAAAGATCATTGAATTAAGTAATTTACCCGTTACCAAATATTTTTTACCTTAACTTAATATTTGATAATTCTGTAAAAGGTACAAAAATTTGGTAAAAGTTTCTAAGATTAAGTAAAAGGTTATAAAATTAAGTAACTCTTTGATTACTTAATTTGTTTTACTTTTATTTAATCTTTAAAAATTTTGTAAAACGTAAAAAAATTAAGTAATTTTTTTTTACATTAAGTAAAAGTAACTCACATATTGCTTAATTTTGTCATATTTTACTCAATTTTAAGAAATTTAGTAAAAGATATAAAAATTAAGTAAGATTTCCTTCCATTTAGTTAAAGTTCATTAAATTAAGCAACACACCTTTTACTTAATTTGTTCTGCTTTTACCTAATTTTATGAAATTCTATGAACAATAAAAAATTAATTAAAAGTATCTTGTTGAACCAGTTTGGTTCACAATGAGAATTCCTTCTAATATTTTGATGATTTAATAAAACAATTGAAATAGTTAAGCTATGCATGTAATATACCCTTCTAAGCACGTTGAGGAACGATCTAAGCGCATTAGACATTGATTTGTGCACGTTCATCATGTTGGAGTAATTCTGGATTTTCTAGATTGGACGGTGTGCGCACAGAAGGATATGCTATGCATATAGAATTGTCTATGTGCGTAGAAGATAGTGTAATATGAGTGCACATGAGTTAACATCATAAGATAGAATGACTCAAAGATATACTACGCACGTTAGACAAGATCATGATGCAAACTAGAGCAAGCTCACTAAACAAGTCAAGTCATGTTTATTTTGGTACAATGCGCATTAAAGGACTCAAGTCAGTTTCGAAGAGAGCTTATACTATGGCGTAAAACCACATGTTATGCACGTAGACGAGTTCCAAAGTAAAGACAAGTTCAAGTCGCACCTTGGGAATTTAATTCAAAAAAAGAATATTCTTTGACAAATACAGTTGGTGACAGATGCAATCATACTACGTACATAGATGAGGATGACGTGGACAACGTGATGAAGCTTAGACGCTCCTCAAGATTTGAATTTGAATATTCTCTGATATATTCACATGAAGAATCAAAGATGTTAACTTTGAAAAATTATCAACGCAATATAGAAAAATGTGTAGAATGCACAGAACAAAGGAACTACGCACGCAAAAAAAGAAGCTAAGCATGTAGTATCTAACTAGTATCAAATTAATTCAAGCATAGGCTACTAGTAATAATATACATACAAAAAGAAGAGCATCGAGCGTACTACTTGTTATCACCCATTTTTGGAAGATGCCACAAATAAAAAAAAAATCAATTCAGATTCAATTTTTGTTTAAAACTCATTTCGCTTTTTCGACTTTTTAATTCGATATTGATTGTCTTCTAATTTGGGCCAATTTTTGCCAAGCGTTTTCTTAATTTGCTTGCTGCCTATTTTAAAATGGTCCGGTCGATATTGGCCCATTTATCCAAAAGCCCATTTTCATTTTTTCTTGACCCATTTGATGAACTAAACTAGGCCCATTTTTTTTATTCTTCTCAAACCCATTTGCACATAAAAATACATAATGAATAAGCTTATCTCATTTTTTTCTTTCTTTTTACGAAAAATAAAATGCAAGACAAATAAATAAAAAAATGGAAGAAGCAGATGGAGGCAATAGGCATTAGCATGGGTGGCAAACCTAGGGTAGTTGCTCATCATTATAGAACATTGAACTTGCTCTCAACTTGGTTTAAAAAAATGATTCTTACTGCTTATAAAAACAGGGCAGTAGAAGAACAAAAGGAGGCAGAGAAACATACACAGGGAAATCACCACCATTTTCTTCCACTTCCACCACTGCCTCCATCATTCTCTTCTCCAGCAAAACAATCTCCTCCATCACTTTCTTCTCCACTCAAATTCGTCACTCTCTCCTCACCATCACTTCCAACATATAGACACAGAGAGAACAAAAACAAGAAAGCAAACCCATTTCTTCCACAGAAAAACCACCACCACCGCCACTTTCTCCATCATTTCTAAGCCAAAACCGTCACTCTCTTTAATATCCACACTCAAGACGGTCTCCCTTTTCACCACAGAACACCAAAACCCAGGCTCTCTCTTCAATACAAACCACCCAAATTCGCCATCAAATCACGGCACAAATCATCCATCTTCTCTTCTGTGTCTTTCCCTTTGACAAAGAACAAGGAGAAACAAAAAGAACAAGACCATGGGCAAGAACTGGACAACAGAAAACAAAAAAAAAGAGCTGAAGAAAAAAAACTAAAAATAACATAAATAAAAAGGCAAACCGTGACTGGAGGAGGAACATGAACTGGGACTTCGGATTTGGACCCATTGACACGGATCTTGTTCCCTTTGCTTTGTAGTGGCGTTTCTTTCTCTCCCTCGGCATACTTTGACCGCCGCTGCTCCTCCCTCTCTCTTGGCTTGCTCTTGGCCGACGTAACTTCTATCTCGGCCTCCTCCGTGCCGGCGACGCCTCCTTCTCTCCCTCGGCCTTGCTTGCGCCGCTGCCCACCTAGGTCTCGTTTCTTTTCTTTTTCCGTCTGTTGATATGAGTTGAAATAAAGACATAACCCTAATGTCTGATGGTATATGTATTTCTTGAAATGGGTTTCATGCTTTGGGCCGTTTCCTTTGTTTATGGATTGAATTTCTTTTATTCAAGTGAAGTCTGTTGGGCTTGTAGTTTACTTTGCTCATTTACAAATAATCATGGTTTGTTTTGTTCTATTGAGATACGCTGGTGTGGGTCATGGTTTGGTTTATTTTAGTTGGAGCCTTTTTTATTTAGTTGGGCTGATTGTTTTGGATATATGGGTCTAGTTGAGTCGGTTTGGTTAATATTGTCGGTTCAAGTTGTTTGTTTTGCTGGCTGACCGGTTCGATTTTGTTTGAATATTCATGTTTATTTTTACTGTTTTTTTGGTTTATTTGTGTGGATGTGGCCGATTTTGTCCGGTTGGTTGCTTCTGGCCGGTTCGGTTTGATGTCTACTGGTTGGTTTTCTTTGATCTGGGTTAAGGCTATGATTTTGGGTTTGAACTTGTTTGAATAATGTGACTTGGTTTGGTTAATTAATTTATGTTATGATTTGATCTAGTTGGACCAATAAATTTATATGTGAATTTTTATTTGTTTTTTTGTTTTGTTCATTAAGATTTAATAATTATGAGCTAATGTCCATCAATTATTTATAATTCAGCTTTTATAATTATACTCAATAAATTTAAATAAAAATTAAATCATTAATTAATAATAATAGTCGGGATTTATCCAGTTTGTTGGAAAATCCTTGGTAATTGTAATACACCAAAAATATATATAATCGCAAAGAATAAAGTCTTACCATTTGGTTGGAAGATTTGTTTTGTTAATTACAGATTTTCTCTCAAAAATAAAAAAATATAAATATAAAATAAGGATAATATATATGTGAAAATAATAAAGTCTTATCAGTCGGTTGGGAAAGTTAGTTTTGATAATTACAGATTTTCTCCAGTTGGTTGAAAAAATCTGTAATAATATTATATACATAAATAAATAAATAATAACTAATAAATGAAAATATATATAAGCCTTACTAGTTGGTTGGAAGGTTAATTTGAATAATTATCGGTTTCTCCAGTTAGTTGGTTAAATCAAATAAATAAACAATAAAATTAAAAAAAAAAAAACAAACATTTTTATTTTCATCATTCTCTTTAAATCGAATATTTTATAAGGAGAATTTTAAGTCATGATGAGTAAAATTGAAAAGTTTTAAAAAAAATGTGTTTTCCACAAATTGCAAAGCATCCTAACATGATTTAAACTGTTCCAAGTGATTTATTCGGTTCATCCCCCTACCATTGGGTCGAACTACGTAGGCTTTGATCCCGTATATAAACGTAGGTACGTAGGCGCTTGGGATATCACTCCGAGTTTAAGTCCATTTTCCAAAAAAACTCAATGCCCCCAATATATTAAATAAATCTATTTTGATAAAAATTCAAATCATTAATAACACATAATTAGAGGTACTGTTCTTTGAACGAACGTCGTAGGAGTGAAGTTGATTTCTTTCCTATGCGTAAGCGTACTCCCGAACCCTTCCTTTTAAACGCAAACTTGTTTTTAATATTTTAGGTGGCCAATCGCACCTTGAAAAAGATTGGTGGCGACTCCCATTTTGAATCAACATATTTACTACCTTACTCATTCACTCATTTTCAATTGCCATTCGCCTTCGTCGCGCCGAGATCTGGTGTCGACACTACTCTAATGAAACCGTGCATTACGCACATAGTACCGATGGTACGCACGTAGTATGGATTGACGTCATCATATTCATCATTTTACATCTCTCTCACAACGGCTACATTGGTACTTACAACGGCTATTTTTAAGAGAGCGCCTATATATAGACGTCTCCAGTAAAGTGGTAAAAAGAGAATTTTTAAGAGTACCCAAGTTTTGCAAGTTTAATTCTTGATTTTCTCTCTCTAGTGTTCTTGAGTTCAGTCATACCAATCGTGTTATTGATTTGTGATTTCCTTACTGAGTTAGTGTGATAATATTATTCTTGATTTAAGAAACCATCTGTAATCAAGCTTTGGTGTCAAAGTTTGAGGGTAACATAGGTTTACTTGTTGGAGCTTTGAAAAACAAGAGTGATTACTAATGAGCTTGGAAAACTAGTGTTGGATTTCTTGTTTTGGCCTGAAAACAAATGTGTAGAAGATTTCTTGTATGTCTGAAAAATAAGGACTTGTAATGGTTTACCTCTAACCACAAGTGAGGAAGATTTAGTGGATTTAAACTCTCTAATGAGCTAGAGGAGTGAATATAGGTCAAAGATGACCGAACTAATATAAATCAAGGACTTCTCTCTTCCATTCCTTCATCTCCTTACTATTATTAATTTCATTTATTGTGGTTGTGTATTGGATTTAATTTTTGTTTTGTTTTTAACATATTATGCAAAATCTTTCAAAATTTTTAAATTTTACAACTTAAATCTAATTCACCCCCCCTTTGTGATAGCCATATTGGGATTTCAATTAGTATAAGAGCTTGAGTGCTCATATTTAAGGTTTAAATCACCTTGAGTAAAAGATCCAAACTAGGAAATATGTCTAAATACGTAGGATTATCCATTAATAGAACTCCTTTCTTTGATGGCAGTGAATATGTCTATTGGAAGACAAGAATGACTTCATTCTTGAAATGTAGCAGAAGAGGTTTGGGATGCAGTAGAGATTGGTTCGTATGTACCTAAAAAGACCGTGGATGGAGTGGAATCTTTGAAACCAAAGACTGAATGGACAGACTATGTCAAAAAGATGGTTTGTTACAATAACAAAGCAATACACATTCTGTTTTGTGCACTTAGCAAAACACAATTCAATAAAGTCTGGCGATGCTCCACTGCTCATTAAATTTGGAGAACCTTGGAGATTGCCTATGAAGGAACTTCACAAGTGAAGGAGAACAAAGTATCACTCCTAGTCCACAAGTGCAAATTGTTCAAAATGAAAGAAGAAGAATGAAAAAAAGAGATGTTTGAGAGATTCAACGATATCTTGAATGGATTAAAGGCACTTGGCAAAACTTACTCAAACTCAGAACTTGTGAGGAAAATCTTAAAAGCTTTGCCAAAATCTTAGGCATCAAAGAAAGATGCAATCTTAAAAGCAAATGATCTCGATTCATTACTTTTGGAAGAGTTGCTTGGATCACTTCTCACACATAAGATGGAATTGTATAAAGAAGAGGAGCAAGCATCTAAAAGTGACAGAATAAGAGAAATGGCACTCAAGTCCAAGATTGTGGAAGAATCTGATGATGAAGATGAAGAAGAAAGTGATGATAAAGAAATGGGAATGCATGCTAGAAGGTTTAAAAGGTTTATGAGGAAGAGCAAGCCTTGGAAGAAAGGGAAAAATCAAATCTCAAAGGAAGAAAAAAAGAAGGATTTCAAGAAGAACACATTTATTATTTGTTACAATTGTAACAAACCTGACCATTTCAAGCAAGAATGTCCTCTTATTATAAAGTACTCCAAGTTTTCAGAGAAGAAGAAAGGAAAGGCTATGAAAGCCACATGGAGTGATAGTGATGAAAATAGCTCAGAAGAGGATGAAGAAGTGGAAGAAATGGCTAACTTGTGTTTGATGGCAAGGGAAAAGGAATCCTTAAGTGATGAGGAAGATGAGGTATGTGATCCTTATTTCAAGAGTTACAAGATGCCTTTGATGAGTTGAGTAACAAATTTGAAGAACTTGGCAGTAGACACATTGCATTGAAAAAGAATTTTGCAAAAAATGAAGCTAAGGTGAAAGCCTTAGAAAAAGAAAAATAATTTTTGTTAAATGAAAATTTTGTTTTGAAGAAAAGTGTTGATGATTTTTCTCTTATTGCCTCAAAGCTCACAAATGGAAAAGAAAACGTTGAGAAACTTTTGGGTTCTCAATGACAATCTTTATCTAAGCATGACTTAGGCTACATTTGCCACGACCTAAAATCGGGCCGAGACTGGCGTATGAGGCGAACCGTCCAAACAAGCTCGACCTGTCACGACCCATTCTCGGGCCATGACCGGCGTATGAGGCGAATCGTCTGTGGAATCTCAACCTATTTCGCACAACCGTCAAAGTACAGAACTTAACGAATTTATTTCTAATCACATTTAAACCATTTATAAAAGGTTAATAAGTAGAAAACCAAACTTGCTTAAAAATATAAGTTTTAATAATAATAAATTATGTTTAAATGTCAAATAAGTATACTAAACATACACCCACAAGTATACCAATATGGAGCAACTAATAAAATAATAACTGAGCTCAAACAAAAGGGCACTGAATGCAACTGTAGATGTCTCACCAGGTGTTGAATGTCGATAGATCACAATCAACCGAAATCACCTGAAAGTAAGAGTGCAGAAAAATAGACAGAAAATAAAGGGGTAAAAACCCTAGTGAGAAAACGACATTCCAAAGCGACACCGGGCCTCACACAAATCATTTTGAAAACAGTTTGAAAATATCGCATGCAGATATAAGTGTATATACGTATACATGCCAAGCACAAAGTAGTAGTTTCGAAATTCATTTTGAAATCGTTTGCAATCAAGGCAAACAACAAACAACAATCGTGCAAAAATGTTTATTTGCAAATCATAGAACTCAAATCGAAAACATTTATTTTCAAATTGTATAACGCAAATGTCAAAATATTTAGTTGCAAATAAGATAACTCAAATATCAACACTTCGTTTCCAAATCATATAATGCAAATATCTAAATATTTGATTTCCAATCTCATAACGCAAATATCAAAATATTTGGTTTCAAAACTTATCATACCAAAACCAATCTAACATGGGACTACTATTAAAGTCAATGTAGACTCCGTCATGAGATCATATGTAGTCTCCATCACTTGTCAAAATATGTGGACTACTAATCAATATCAAATTATGTGTCGGGCTGAGGCACATGACTATCGACATCTCTGATAGTTGGGAGTTCTCAATTCATTGGTGCCAAATGTCACAATTTACCCCTGTAATTGAGTTGCCCAAGTCATCATAATTAAATCATAATTTTACAGAAACTGTAAACCCAGAATTAAATACATGGTAGTGGTTACACCACCTTCAAATCATGCAAAGCTGATTTCATAAATCAAAGGCAAACGAAATAAATACCATTTATTTCATAAGAGTACAAATTCTGCAGAATCTTCATTTTGGAGAAACAAAACATTTTTCCTTCTTATACTCATATCAACAAAACGTTTATTCCAAACATAATCTCAAAATTGAAAACAATGTGGTTATTAACAAAACTATAATAAATATCAAAACATGATATTCAATTTAAAGCCATTAAAAATCCAAAATCAAAGTATTATCGATATTTCATAGTTCAAATAACTTTCCAATACAAATTTCATCTTTTACTAAAATATCCAAAAAATTTCAGAAAACAAATTCAATCAAACAAGTCCTCAAGTAAACCAAATTTTAGAATTTTCGATCATTAAATTATTTCAGATTGCATACCATAGTCGTAGCACAACAAGAACATATAAGTTAGAAGACACAACCTATATGTGTCTGAAGCTGCTATTTCACTCACCTGAAAATCCAAGTTGAATGACCCAAACACGTACCACTGGTGACCGGCTAATCTCACTGACCAGGATACGAAACTGAATAAATATATATATCAAACAAATACATATTAAAAACAAATTGAAATGTGGTACTGTGACAATACCAAATGCATAATGTGCAAATGCAAATGTAGACTATCAAGGTCCAAAAAATTCATACTGAATGATAATCTATCACTCTGAACCCAAAATCCAAAATCTATATAAAATTAAAGTTTGTTCCTCGACCAATATAAAATTACATTCTAGTCCCCGAGACTTAGGAAATTCCAAAATAGTTCTCAAAGCAAATTGGAATTACTAACTAGCCCTCCAAGTAGTCAAAATCCCCAAATAAGTCCCGGAACTGTCAAGAATCGCGAGACAAGCAAATTACAGCTTTGGTCCCTCAAAACCTTGGCTCACTCGAGTCAACTAAAGGTTCACTCGAGTAACAGCCTGCCTTACTTGAGTGAAGCCCAACCTTGTCATACTTGAGTAACGTCGAGTAAGACACAACCCAGAAATTCCCAAAATCAATCAACTATTGATTCAACAGATCGAAATCACTCTCAAACACTCACATTGTCTATAAACAACCTCTAGAATATGAATCTATGATCAAATCCATCATAACAATTCAAATTAATCAAGACTCTCTACAAATTTGGCCAAACCCTAATCCATTTAAAGAACTCATCAAATCTTTCAAAATCAAGCTTGATTCATGTATATCTAACATTAATCTATCATAACTTAACATCCTACAACCCTTATTTCATCAGAAATCAACAGATCTGAAGCCCACACTCGAAACATCCAAAATGTTCTTCAATGCTTCAAGCTCAAAAATGAAGTAATAAGGAGTTTAGAGAGTAGATCTTACCTCAAGAAGTGATGTAGAACTAATGAGAAGCAATGGGCAAGCAAAACAAACGAATTTGGAGGTGAGAGAAGTGAGAAAAAGGTGAGAGAGCCGAGTGGGTCGGGTAAGAAAACGAAGTTCTCCACTCACCACTCCGTCGTTTCAGATCACAGCAATCTCGGGCTACTTCCTTCAGCATGTTCAACGTACCATCATGAACACTGATCTCAGCAACCTCGAAAGTTGAATTCCTCAAGAATGGTTTTGGTAGATTGTAAGAGTCGCTGCAAGTTATGAGGAAATTTGAGTTAAGATTACAGCCCTCAACTCCGAATGGGCAATGGATGCTGACATTCCCACAACTGCCGGGGCAACCAGGCATTGGTTGAGCTGCTGAAAGAGCTATAATCGAGAAAATTATCAGACTAACGATAAGAACCACAAATTGGGAACACATTGCTTCGATTACTATTATTATTTTTTCCCCTGAGGAGAGAAGAGGTTATAATGCTGTCAATTATGCAAATTCATCTCGGGTTTTGCCATTTCATAGCCGATTACTATGAGCGGTTGAGCAAGTCAATAACACTGTAGCAGCTTGCATGGTTTAGTTTCTTGGAGCTTGCTTTCAATTGCCAATATTGGTCTAGTCAATTTCTTAATATTATTTTTATTTTATCAATTTTATATTTGGACATTTAGCCTCTGGTTTGAAACAATTGAATGGAAAAGAAAAGAAATAAAATTTAATTTTCATTTAATTCTGTTATTTGGTTACTAAAATGATAGAGGAAATGAGAAGAAATAATTAAAAAGTAGATAAATCAATTCTCTCTTTGCATCCATAGATTTCTCACCAAATTGGAGAGAAAATGAGGGGAATGGGGCAAATTTGAGGCAAAATGACAATTTTGTCGTTCAAAAATATAAAAATAAAATATTATCATAATGGGTAACATAGTCTTTTTGTTAGGAGAGAAATTGCATTTCCTTCCTAATTCTATTAAAACAACCAAACAAGAAAAGAGAAATTCAACTTCTCTTCTATCCATTTCTCTTGAGAAGAGAATTCTAATTAATTTTCTTTTTTTCTTTTCTTTTCTTTAGTAATGCATCCAAACAAAGGCTTAGTAAACCTCTAATTATTTATAAAATAAAAGATTATTTTCTCATTTTTTAATTAAACTTTTTGTTAACTAAAGTTTAGGGCTTTATTTTTTTATGAAAGATCTAAAGTTAGGAAGGACTGGAAATTTACTGAGGGACTCCTTAGTACCGAAAGTTAAATATAGTAGACTAAAAAATTAATTGTTTTTGACATTTAAACTTTTTATGTTCTTAGATTACTGATGCGCCTTGTTGATCAATGATCGGTAAATTCCATCTAAAAATATCAAAATTGATTCATATATGCATAACTAAGGAAAATTAAACTATTATGCATGTAGATAACCAAATAATTTTTTGAATATATATGTTTTTAGTTCTCATAAAACTAATTTTTTACCTTTTTCTAATGACTCATTATAAAATTTTAATAGTCATATGTGTCCCTGATTGAGCAATTGTCGAAAGGGAACAGTAATTATATTTTTAATGAAACTTTAGTGAATGAGAACAGATTGTTATAAACATTATTTAAGTGAAATAATTAAAAATTATTAAATAATTTGGTCATGAAAAATTATTCATATTAGACTGTTATTGTAATACCCCGAATAATTTTTATAATTATTTTTGGATAATTATATTTGGAGTAATTATTTTGAATAATTATCGGTGGATAATTAGTTTTGGGAATAATTATTTTTGGATAATTATTTGTGGAATAATTATTTTTGGATAATTATTTTTAATAAATTTGGGTAAAAATTTTGAAATAATATTTTTTGGTGTTAATAAGATTTTTGAGGTATATTGGGTAATTAAATTAAGTGGAAATTGGTTGGAATTGAAAAAACGAAAGAAAAATGGAAGAAAATAAAATAAAAATTGAACTACAGGTCGTTTGATTTCGGGTCCAAACGACATGTCGTTCGCTTTGTTTGCGTGCATTAATCTTGTCACGACCCATTCCCGGGACCGCGACCGGCGTACGAAATGAACCGTCTATGGGAGCCCGGCTCATCCCGCACAAGCCTCAAAGTACAGAACTTATACCCAAACCTCATATTTAAATAAATATGAATAACAAATAAAA
>CAODLS012818879.1:0-13914 GCA_948243855.1 Flueggea neowawraea
TATATTTCAAGATCAAAATGGTTTTTAACTCTTAAAAATACTAAAAAGTCATCGCGAATAATTTCTTCTCCTAGTGCTCTAAGCTGAAATGGACGCAATCCCTATTTGATATACATTATTTTCAATTCACTTAAATTTTCTTTAATTAGTTCAAAAAATGGTGATTGAATTAAACTAGTTGAAAGAGAAAGACTTTCCTGTTTTAGTAGATGACCATATTCGTTGATCTATATTTGACCATTAATAAAGTGTAACCAGAATTCCGGTTAAGCAAACTTGCTTAACCAAATTCTGGTTCCGCCGCTGGTACTAACTGAACCAGCCAGAACCACGCACTTTCGGCAATGTCTTGATATTGGGTATTACTCTGCTTTGGCGCTGTCTTTTCCTTCTAAAATACTAGAAAGCTTGGTCCACTCAGAGCTTAGTCACAAAAACGTGTTTTAGCATGTTGATTTTTGGAAAACAATAATGCTTGATATTGTCATTGCCATGTGTTGAGAGTTTTGTATATGTGAGATATCTTTGTGTTACTGAGATTCAGGAGCAAATTCAAATGCACTCAACTCAAGCACTTGCTAGTTTACGAAAGGCAAAAGTGTCGAACCACTAGATGCGAAGAAAAATGACGAAAACTTTCTAGCATTCACAGTAATGAAATAAGTTAATATCCCTTGGTAGATTGATTCTATACTTAGAGGCATATTCAACATTGTTCGTAACTTGAATTTTGTTCAATTTCAGTGTATCTCTCGTCAGGTTAATAAACCGGCAGATTGGGTCTCTAGGTTTTGTTTAGCCAATGGGTGCTTTGCTAATTGGTGTGTGAATCCCCCCTTCATCTTCTAGTATTTTGTAACAGAGATATTATGGTTTGAATACAAATTGATTGCTTTGATTGACCAAAAAAAAAAAGAGCAAGTTCTCAGAAGCACTCAATGAAAGAAAAAGAGTACTTCCAGTTCCATGGTTGAACGTTTTCCTTACAGGGATTCCATTCTTTTGAGGTGTAGACAAGTTCAGTAATTATATTAATACACAATGATAGAAGCATATGTTATTCGATTGTCCACCTTCATATTATATTATATATTATATTATGATTTTGTATATGTTATTATTATATATAATAATAATAATAACAACATATATAATATGCTATATTATATTATATATATTATACTATTAGGGAAAGTAAATAAGCAAGTTTTTTCCCTCAAACTCGTTATCGTGTACACCTGATTAGAAGGTCCCGCTGTAATTCTTAAAATTTTCAGCATTCATTTAGCCTTAAAATAAAATAGATGAAAGTTTTAAAGCAATGAAACGGAATGGCAATGTAAGGGCATAATGCTAATCGATGTGTTATCTTTGACCAATCAAGTGAATAATGATCTCCCATATTTTGATTGGCAATTGAAAAATCAACCGCACGACCTGGTTGAATTATCATGGTGAGAAAAATACGAATTAAAAAGACTTTTTCAAAACGAAAAAACAAATTACATCTAAAAATCAAGAACCACTTCATTTTCTCAACCTATGTTTAGCGACAATCCGCCAGATTAGTTTTGAAACTTGAGTGAAATCCTCCGCAACCGAGAACACCACCTTCCAAATCCACCAAGTGTTTTGGATCATTATGGAAGAATGATTATCGAACAACCAGACAACTTTTTCCAAAAGCATCCCCTCCTTCTATCTTAGAATTGATAAAAATATGGACATAACTCAATTTCCAAGAATTGATAAAAACATGGACATAACTCAATTTAAAAAAAAAATCTATACTTCTCGAAAAGTTAATTATTGGAAAGTTATTTTTTGGGAAGTGACTTCTCAAAAAATAATATACAATAGCGTTTGGTTACTATTTCGAATTTCTAAGAAGAATAATTTATTATGTTTGGTTAAAGATTGTACTTTCTAAGAAGATGGTAGAAAAAAGTCAACAACACCTTTATTATTATTAAATTTAAACTAATAATATGAGAAAATTAAATAAAAATTATTTATTTTTATTACATAAAATATATCTCTCATAAGAAATAAAATTGTTGTTAATAGTTCAATAATTCTATAATGAAGAATATTTTTTACAAAATTGGACGAAAATTAATTTATTTAATTAAATAAAAATATTTTATATATGATATATTTTGAAATCTTAAAAATATAAAATATTTTTTTGTATTTTTTATAAAAATTGATTTATATAAAATATTTATGAAATGATTTATAAATTTTAAAAATGAATAAAAATTCGTGGATAAATAATATTTTGATGATATATTCATAAATTTAATTGTTGGCTATTAAGAAAGTTGGACTTCCTGACTCCCATTAGAAAGTTATTTTCCGAGGTCAATGAGAAGTCAAACAGTTGACTTCTAGGGAAGTCCAACTTCCTTTGCTTAACCAAACAAATAAAATTCTGAACTTTTCAAAAAGTTGCACTTTCCCTTTTCACTTATCCCTAACCAAACAAACCCTAGATTCACTGTTTTGCTGCATGTTAGCCTCGTAAATATCCACAACCCTCGAAGCTTCTTGGAAATTTTCTGGTTCCTGTCCACGCAATGCCAGTGCAATTGCATTCATGGGAGTTTTGGCAGCAAAACTGATCTCCACTTTGAATGTTTTGGCCCTGGAATGTCGTACTCTCTTTCTATCACTGTTATTTGGACTTCCATGCACATCAAGGCCTGTGTTACCACTATTTTTTATAGCACTCAGCAAAAGCCCCAACCAGAAATGAAGAGCTTGAATAAATAAGAACAAGTATTGACCTATTGGATTATTAATGGGGTAGATGAGATTTTTTAAAAAAAATTATGATGATTATCTGAAAAAAAAAGATAATTTTCGATTTTAAAATAATTCTGTTGATTTGAAAATTTCAATCTCGATTGCTAAAATAATATGGTTTAATGAAGAATTTAATTTCAACTTAACCATTAAAGCATGTATCTCCATTCTTGATATTTGTTATCATTTAAAATGTGAATGGATACAGTTAAGGCTTTAAATTCAAACACTAAAAACGTATCTGCTAATTCTATAACAGCTTTATATATAGATAAATATTCATCTTTATTTAATACTTATTATCTAATTTTCAAATCCATTTAAAATATAAAATTACTAAAATAATTAAAAAGTATTTACAACTAAAAGACAAGAATGAAAGTGTCCAAATTTTTTTTCCCACATCCTGACATTTATATTATTATTATTATTATTATTATATATTACGCATTTTTGTAAGTTTTCTCTCTCTTCGGATTCTCTATCCCAAGCTTTCTCTCTCTCTCTCTTAACCCTAGCTTATTGCCTTCTTCACCAATCATCTTAAACATCAAATAGATTTGGCTCTTCCCCGCTTATCGTCAGATCTGTTTATCTTGGTTTCTCTCTATTGTTGCTTTGTTTGTCGCTGATCCGCGTGTTGCTCGTCGCTGCTTTTTTCGTCGCTCGCATCATGAGGAAGAATGAGGTGATTTGGAAATACAAGGGGGTGGTTTGACAATGACGCATATGTTTTCCAAAAACTTTAATTGTAAGCATGTTGATGAATTCTTGATGAAAATGTTAATTACTTGGATATATATTACCTTGGACAACATTTGCATAAATGGATTGCTCAGTGGCTAAAATATTGACCAGGAAACTTAGTCGAATAGACACTAATAATGGAGTGAGATAAAGGGGAAAATTGTCTTTAAGTTTCATTCACTAAGCATAAGCAAGTATGGCGTGGCACTTTAAATAAACTAACTGAATTAACAGGCGAGAGTAAAATGAGCTAATTCCGAAAATAAAAGAACCGGAAGAGAGCTCACAACAAAGCTCGGAGACCGCGTAATTTTCTCTAAATTTATTAATAGTGATGGGCTTCTAAAGATATTAGGAGGGGCCAATTACAAAAAATATACCAATTTAAAAAATTAATTATAAACAGATTCCCATGCTATGCCATCTTTCTTCATTTCATACAGATATCTCTGTTTTCCTTACATCACATGGTTGCATTTGTTTTTTCTATTTTTTTAATCTTAGTCCCTGTTATTATTTTTTTTTTAATTTTAACCCTTTTTCAACTTCTTTTAGATTACTTTTTTCCAACTAAAATATCAATTTAATATCAACTTAAAATAAACCTTTCTTCATTTTATTTTTAACTTTTTAGATTATTTTTTCAACTTAATATCAATTTGAAATAAACTTTTCTTCATTTTTTTAAAATTTTTTAGATTACTTTTTTTCCAACCTAAATATCAACTTAAAATAAACCTTTCTTCATTTTAATCCGTTTCAATTTTTTTAGATTACTTGTTTGTTCAACTTGAATATCAATTTGATATCAATTTGAAATAAATCTTTTGGAAATCTGAAAAGAACAATTTCTTTTCAATATCAACTTAAAAAACCTTTTGATAAATTTTCTCGAAAAACTTTTTTCAAAATACACTTTAGGCAACTAACCCTAAAAAACCTTAACTAAATATTTTCTTAACACTGTTTTTCAAAATTTTTAAAAACAACCTTATATAAACTTCTAATAAATCTTCAAAATTGAACTAATAAATACAATTTACTTAAAACTTTCTAAATCAACTTTAATATTTGTAACCTAAATAAATTTTCTGAAAATTAATATTTAAAAATAATTTTTTAAATAGAAAAATAAAAAAAGGGAAAATAGTGGTTGGGGTTTGAAGAAACCTTAGCTGCCTTTGAAATCCTAGGCGCTCCAGGTGGCTAGATCTCGCTGCCACCAATTGGACCAGATCTGGCCGCTGATGTCAGATCTGTCCTTTTTGACACCAAAGTCGTCGAAAGGAGCAGATCCGGAGCGAGCACGACAGAGATCGCGATAGAGACTGACGAGGAGAAGAAGTTTAGTAAGCCTCAACAACTCAAAAAAATAAAGGTAGAAAAATCATATTTTATGTGAATTCAAATCTGTAGAGGAGAAATGTACTTTTGAGTTTCGAAATCACATGGTTCAACCCTGTTGAAAAAAGAAATATAATTATTTCTAAACTAATTTATAAACATGTCAATTCTATAAATACCCCCATCCCATTCCTATAAATTTTAAAATACTTATCTTTTAACGGCAACACCATCTTCCATCTTTTCAATCATCACGAACTGAACCAGAAATTCTAACAAATCAAACACCAGACCAAACAGAGTTAGTAGTCTTCAAGGCCAGAAAACGATAAAGATAGTGGTTGAATGAGTCTGAAGCTTCTTCTTGCAATTCCATGTGAATCACTCCTTCAATTTCTCAATAATTTGTTTCACTCACTATCCATTTCGCCCTCAACGAGTTATTTTTGATATTTTTACTTATTTTTTAAAAAATAATTAAGCTTACTTAAATATAGGATTGAATTTTTAATTGAATTCACCAGCGGTTGCTCATGTAGAGGCACAGGGTCGCCCAGATTTCCTTGGTATTTTTTAATTGAGAGAGATCATTGTTTGTGATGTTCGAATTTTTATTTTAACACAAAACGGTTGAAAACATGCGAGTTAATTTTAAACAAAGAAAAAAGAATTTGTAAAAACTAGAGTAAAGATATTATATGCAATGCATGCACATCTATTGCATAGAATTGATGAGCTCAGCCATGAAACTAACTTCTTCGTGGAAACTAATCAACGTAGAGATGCAACAACATTTCCACATCATTATTCATTTTATCCCAATATGAATTTGCAAATCACAATAAGATCCCAGTTGGTCAAATACCTTAATAGAAATTCTAGTTTAAACTGTACAAATACGACTAATATATCGCCCACTGAAATTAGCCATTACAAAGAAGTATAGCATTGTAAAAAAGGAAAATGTCCACTATGCTAGCTAGGAAGGTATAAACTTTCCATGCATTCAGCAGGAAAGTGTTTACTGTACAATATCCCAGTTCCCATCATGAAAAGAATTACTACCCACAATCAGTAAGAAACATGTTGCATAAACCCACAGACATAAAAATATGGCATGGATTTAAAATGGGACTCCACAATTAGTTCACCTTTGCCATTTTTTCTATGCCAAGCAAAAGAAAGAATATATCAATCAAACTCTTATTAACTAGTAATTTCATCAAATTACTTCTTCAAATTAGCACCCGGCAAGAAATGTCTTTCCTTGGTTCTTGATGTTAGAGAGTTATTCACTCGAATTTTGGCTCTGGATGATTATGTTGCTTGTATGAAATGTGGGAAAGAGCTATCGCTGCTAATATCTATTGGTTCCTGATCAGTAGTCTTTGGCTTAGTTGAAGCAACATAATTACTCCTCGTTCAACTATTCTTATCTTTGGCTTTCTGCTCAGTGCTCTTGGACCCACTCTTCTGTTTTGAATCACAAAAGTTTTTAATAACTCCGAAGGAATTCGCAGGCAGAAGCCAGGTTAGGTCAAATCCCACATTGAGTCTGAGGTAGAACTTTGAGTTCTTCCAACTTGTTAATACCACCCCAAAATCGTAAGGTTTCTCGCAAAATGCTTCCCCATACAAATTCCTGCAACATCTTCCAGTGAGTTGTCTATGTAGCCAATTTCCAAAATTTTTGCCAAATGTCGTCCCTACAGTACAAGCAAAATACAGTATCCAGTCAAACCAAGTACCTTCTGTTATCATCAAAATCAACACCAAAGTAGCACGATTAGCACTGCACACATCAGGATTATATGCGTTGTAACGAGCCAAGGTACAGATTGCAGCACAAAACTAATCTAAGCCTAAACCCATATCCTCTTTTCTATTGGCTCTCCTTTCAAGTTCTATACAACTTGTGGCTACTTCAAAGTCCCTTCCATTCGTAACCTTGTCAATCTTTCTCCATAATTTGTATTTGTATCGTCGAACAACTTAAACTCCCATCCTTCATTATTAGAGAACCCAATCACATATAAATCGTGAATACATATGAGCAGTCGGCATTGAAATTTTACATCTTTTCTATAGCGTTGAGCCCCAAAATTAACAACCTAGGAGGGGATTGTTCCCTGTTTAACACATGAATGCCACCATTCACATATAGTTCTTGTGAACACTCAGCAACAATTCTCCTAATACATGCTCTCATAATACCTCTAAAACATTTTGCACGCTCGTTTCCTTTCAAGGTACGTTTGGTTGGAAGAGAAAGGAAAATGGGTAAAAGTTTACTAAGGTAACAATTAAGGAAGTAACTATGAATCTGACTTTTAAGTGCAAATTGATAATCTTTTGATGTAAAATATTAAAAAATAAAAAATAATAATACGTGTAAATACAAAAGTATATGTGATATCTAAAAACTATACAACCTAGCTAAAGTACTTATTAAGTAAAAAAAAATAACTTCAAATTTAACTGTTTTGTGTTTAACTGTAATTACAAGAAAATGACAAAAAAAAGTCACATGCTCTCTGTAGCCTATTAACTTCTTGGTACTAAATAGATTGGATTGGACCCCACATATGGCCTCCTGGTTTTTTCTTATTTTTAACTAATTAAAAATCTACTCAGTCAAGACTGACTTTTTTAGTTTAACTAGATGTTTGTGGCTCCATGCTCTAGTGTCCTCTACAGATTTGAATTCACATGAAATATCATTTTTCTACCTTTATTAATGTTTGGCACTTCCACTATTTATATAGATGTGGAATTCTCTTGGCATAATGGGTATGATTAATAATGATTTGTAGAAAATAAACCGCTATATATAGAGAGAAAAAGTGGATCAAACCTCAAACCTATACAATGAAAAATTCCCTAGTTGAAGTTTGAGAGCAGACTAAGAAAAATTCTCGTACGCTTATAAAAATGAATTGGAGTATATTATTTTAACAATTTTAAATATGTTTGTATGAATTATGATGCTATATTGTTACTATTAGGAAAAAACCTACACAATGAAATTAATAAAATTTATAACAAATTTGTGAAATTCAGCATACTGAGCAATTGATATTTTTCAACTTTGTACTTTGTATGGTATTTATATTTATCATTAAAATTTATGTGCTCAAAATTATTAATCAAATACTACAAACGACTTGTTAAACTAAAAAAGCCAGTCTTGACTGAGTGGGTTTTTAATTAGAGAAAAATAGAAAAAAGTAGAAAGCCATATGTGGGGTCCAATCCAATCTATTTAGTACCAAGAAGTTAACAGGCTGTATAGAGCATGGAGGATTTTTTGTCATTTTCTTGTAATTACAGTTAAACACAAGACAGTTAAATTTGCAGTTATTTTTTTTACTCGACAGATCTGCTACTTGTACTTCTTTTCCAAAATTGAATAAGTACTTTAGCAAGTGTTGGGGAAGCGGTTCGCCCATAACGGGTGAACCGAACCCATTTGATTAAAGTGTGAACTGAGACTATAAATTGAGATTAATTTACGGGCTAAAATGATATAGGCTCATAAAGCCCATTAAGCACATAAGGCCCACAATGGACCCAATAGGCAAGGACCATTTGGTTGCCTATAAATAGGAAGAACGAAGAAGAAAAAAAGAGAGAAGAAAGGGAGGAGGAAAAGAAAAAAAAGGAGGGAGAAAAATGTTTCTCCCATCCCTCATCCTTCCCTCCATCTTCCTTCCTTCATCTCCATCCACCATGCTTCAATAGCATGAAGAGTCGATCCGCATGACATCTAGACTGCGAAAGAGACGAGCTCTTCCATCTGTTACAATCCAACTGTGGTTTGCTCGCTAGATCGACATCGAAACTTGGTCCTGCAGCTGTTGTCCGCTATTGTGATTCCGCTGGAATCGAGGTTAGTAAATCTAACATATTTATTATACTATTTATTAGTTAAATCGGTATCCGATTCCTTCAGCTAGGTTGTACAGTTTTCAGATATCACATATATTTTTGTATACAAACATATTATTATTTTTTATTTTTTAATATTTTGTATGTGAAAAGATTATCAATTTGTACTTAAAAGTCATATCCATAGTTACTTCCTTAATTGTTACTTTAGTAAACTTTCACCCATTTTCCTTTCTCTTCCAACCAAACGTACCCTGAAAGGAAACGAGCGTACAAAATGTTTTAGAGGTTTTATGAGAGCATTTACTATGAGAATTATTGTTGAGACTTCACAAGAACTATCTGTAGCTGGTGGCATTTCTGTGTTAGAGAGGGAACAATCCAATCCTAGGTTGTTAATTTTGGGGCTCAACGCTTATAGAAAAGATGTAAAATCTCGATGCCAATTGCTCATTTGTATTCACGATTTATATGTGATTGAGTTCTCTAATAATGGAGGACGATGATTTAAGTTGTCCAACGATACAAATACAAATTATGGAGAAAGATTGACAAGGTTATGAATGGAAGGGACTGAAGTAGTTACAAGCTATTTAGAACTTGAAAGGAAAGCCAATAGAAAAGAGGATATGGGTTTAGGCTTAGACTCGTTCTATGCTGCAATTTTTACCTTGGCTCGTTATAACGTAGATAATCTTGATGTGCGCAATGCTAGTTGTGCTACTTTGGTGTTGATTTTGATGATAATAGAAGGTACTCGGTTCAAATAGATACTGTATTTTGCTTGTACTAGAGGGACGCCATTTGGCAGGAATTTTGGAAACCGGCTACATAGGCAACTCACTGGGACCTGATGCAAGAATTTGTATGGGGAAGCATTTTGCGAGAAACGTTACAATTCTGGGGTGGTATTAACAAGTTGGAAGAAGAACTTAGTTCTACCTCAGACTCAATGTAGGATTTGGCCTAACCTAGCTTCTGCCTGTGAATTCCCTCAGAGTTATTAAAAACTTTTGTGATGAAAACAGAAGAGTGGGCCCAAGAGCACCGAGCAGAAAGCCAAAGATAAGAATAGTGGAAAGAGGAGTAATTCTATTACTTCAATTAAGCCAAAGACTACTGATCAGGAACCAATAGATATTAGTAGCGACAACTCTTTCCCACATTTCATGCAAGCAACAGAATCATCCAGAGCCAAAATTCGAGCCAATAACTCTCTAACATCAAGAACCAAGGAAAGACATTTCTTGCCCGATGCTAATTTGAAGAAGTAATGTGATGAAATTAATAGTTAATAAGAGTTTGATTGATACATTCTTTCTTTTGCTTGACATAGAAAAAATGGCAAAGGTGAACTGATTGTGGAGTCCCATTTTAAATCCATGCCATAATTTTATGTCGTGGGTTTATGCAACATGTTTTTTACTGATTGTGGGTAGTAATTCTTTTCATGATGGGAACTGGGATATTGTACGGTAAACACTTTCCTGCTGAATGCATGGAAAGTTTATGCCTTCCTAGTTAGGATAGTGGACATTTTCCTTTTTGACAATGCTATACTTCTTTGTGATGGCTAATTTCAGTGGGCAATATATTAGTCGTATTTGTACAGCTTAAACTAGAATTTCTATTAAGGTCTTTGACCAACTGGGATCTTATTGTGATTTGCAAATTCATATTGGGATACAATGAATATCCTGTTGGGAATTTTTGAATGAAAAACCTCAAAATTTTGATAATAAAAAGCTATTATTAATTAACATCATGATTTAAGAACGCCTAGAGTTATGGCAAAAGTTTGTAAGCATAACGCGACGACAGATCTCATAGTTGCCACCGCTAACGCAGTAGTAATTATTTTACTATTAATTAATAATGAAATACTAGTAAACAAGCAACTGCAAAATAGTTCAGGAAAATCATTAAAGAAAGCGAAAAGGGGTATAATGATGTGGAAACGTTGCTGCATCTCTACGTTGATTAGTTTCCACGAAGAAGTTTAGTTTCATGGCTGAGATCATCAATTCTATGCAATAGATGTGCTTGCATTGCATATAATATATTTACTCTAGTTTTTATGAATTCCTTTTTCTTTGTTTAAACTTAACTCGCATGTTTTCAACCGTTTTGTGTTAAAAGAAAATTTCGAACATTGCAAGCAATGATTTCTCTCAATTAAAAAATACCAAGGAAATCTAAGCGACCCTGTGCCTCCACATGAGCAACTTCTGGTGAATTCAATTAAACTTCAATCCTATATTTAAGTAAGCTTAATTTAAAAAAAAAAAGTAAAAATATAAAAAATAACTCGTTGAGGGCGAAGTGGATAGTGAGTGAAACAAATTATTGAGAAGGAGTGATTCACATGGAATTGCAAGAAGAAGCTTCATACTCATTCAACCACTATCTTTATCGTTTTCTGGCCATGAAGACTATTAACTCTGTTTGGTCTGGTGTTTGATTTGTTAGAATTTCTGGTCCAGTTCGTGATCATTGAAAAGATGGAAGATGGTGTCGCCGTTAAAAGATTAGTATTTTAATGTTGTGTATGTCTGGTTTCAATGAAATTAGAGTGCTGGTTTAATTTGTTCTTATGTTTTTGTTGTGTGTGATTTGAGCAAGGAAGCTCCGCAATTACCTGCAATGTTGAAAGAGATGAAAGGACTACTTACTGATGATGAGCAAGGTGCAATCTTTCTCTCCTAAAGAAAGGAAGCTTTATATATGATTCGTGCAATATAAGATAATGAATTGGAAACTTCTTTTGGAGGGCTCAATCTTTGGGTTCGTGATTAATGTTTCCGTGGCTCTTTTGCTAATTTATGTCGGTGGTTTCTCATGTAATGGTAGGTGAAAATTAAGAATTTTGCAACAGTTGATGGGTTGAGTTACCTTGAACAAACATTTGTTACTCTTGAGCTACTGTTAGTTCCTCGTATTTTACTTGCTCTGTAAATCGAAGGGCTTGTCAATTGATAGCCATCATGTAACGTGCAGTCTTGTTAAGATGCCTTGGTTATTCATTTCTTACCATGTCTTATTCATTTCTTTTATATGTTGTTTGGTTCAAATCAATGGTTATTTGATGAAATCAAAACCTTACCCTTGGAGGAAGATACAGACGACAAAATAATGGGATTCAATGATGGTGTGTAATCTCAAGCATTCATAACTTTGGCATTCCACCCTATTATTTTTCTGCAAACGAAATTTTTGTCGCTCAAACTTTTGGTTCTGTTCCTTCATCCTTTGTCCTGAATATGTAAATTTTTACTGGAGGTGAATTATAGACGTCCAGTACATTTTCAATCATATATAAATTATATGGATGGATGACCTTAATATTATTTGTTCACAAACAAGTTCGAACAACATGATTGGTTTAGAAAAATAATTTCTTTTGGCGATATTTAATAGTGACATATTTTAGAATGTGTTGTTCAACTTTGGTTTTAAGCCGAATTTAGGACTAGCAAGAAATATAAATTGTTGTCAGTGAAATAAGCAGATTCAAATTGCTACAGTGGTCAGAGTATTTCGAATGTTCGTAGGAATTGATTTGAATGGAAGCACAACACTAAACCCTAAACCAGAAATTCAGAGTGAAAGTCAGAGTTACAGGCTGAAAAAACAAAAAAAAAATATAATAAAGAAAAGCTAAGGCAAAGATTTTTTTTAGGAAAACCTAACATTATAAAACCTAATCCCACCGAAAGAAAAGAAAACATTAATAACCTACCTTATAGCATGCAGGGGCGGCTGCCGCACCGCCATTTGCTACCGGCGCCGCCGTTTTATCTGCCTTCATCTGTCGGACCATCTCCCACGATTTCACCTATTAATCAACACAACTACAGATAATCGTTTAAAACAAATAATCTAAGCAAGATTAGTTTATTCTTTAAAAACAGTACTCGTTAACTTACCGGAAGAAAGCGAATGTCGTTTGAATAATGGTGAAGAGCAGAGAGTGGCGGAGAGGTAGGAAGAGATGGCGAAATATATACAACTAGGGTCAAGCTCGGGGCCGAATATAATTAATATGTTGTTTATATATATTTCAAATTTTATAATTTAAAATTTATTAAAAATTAAATTAAAATAATAAAAATTATATGAATACAATAATTATCTAATTTTAACAAATCTCATTGAATTTTGAAGTTTTTAAATATTTTATGGCACAAACCCTGTAAATATTTCATGTATTGGACAATCTATAATTTCCATTTCTTTTTGTTTGTTTCACTGGCGGATTTATTTTGAGTTCTTGTACGAATCTCCCACACATATTCCAATTTCCTAAATCAGCATTTCCTCCATGATTAAACTCAAAGTTCGGTCACTTACAAGGTAATTCAAATAGTTCATTAAGCACGCACCATTTTGACTGTTAGATACAATGATAAGTTGATTAATAAGCCTAAAACAATGTTAGATACAAAATGCATTGAATTAAAACTAACGTCCAAGCCTTTCTAGTGGTTAAAAATCTAGGTATGTCAACCTTTTTCTTTCCAAAAACAATCAAAGTATTTATAGTTTTGACATCCTAGCCTTGTGAATATATACTATAATTCTACCTGCTGATTGTATAAGGCGTTTCTTCTTCTGCAACCTGCACACCATCATCATACCAGAATTTTTAAGTCTGTTGCAAACAACAAACTGCTTCCAATAATAATCTAATCCAAAAGAACTATTAACATGAATATTGATGAAAGATATTGAATGTATAAAAATAAAAAAAAGCCAAAGTGTCACTCACTCTCTCCCGAAATTTAAAGAAAAAAAGAAAGTGAGGCCTGCATTTCTCAACTCACATTAATTTCATTTATCAAAAACTCCATAATGTAGTCAACCCACGGGACTCTGGTTTCTACATTAAAAGTGATGTTTCTTCTATATAATCCCTTGAGCCATCAATAACTTACATTCCTACATAATATACAACGATAGACGAATGATAGAATCAATTGTTCAATGAAAGTAAGAGCAGAAACCATTAGTAATTGTAATGCTCGTATAAAATGGCTCGTCAACATAAAGGTCATGATAAGGAAATAAATATTGACAACAAAGTTATGCACTAATCATCCAATATATCTGACATTATAACGAAAGACA
>CAODLS012819085.1:0-15540 GCA_948243855.1 Flueggea neowawraea
GCATCATGTGAAGTATATATTTTATATTTTTTAATCTTTTATATATATGTATATATATTTTTTTATCAAGAGTTACATATATGTATATTTTATATAATTATATTAAGAACATTATGGACATTTTTAATCATCATTTTGGAAAGTGTATTTGTGAACCAAAATACAAAGTCAAAAACTATTTATCGGTAATTCATTTTTCTAACCGTTTATCGAAAAAAATTATAATACCCAATAAATAACTTTCTATAAAATAGTTTTCCGAAATGGACTTTTTGGAAGAATAAACCAAACAAACCCCTTAAAAATAAAATTAAACTTCCTTATTAAGGAAAACATCAATTATCATCCTTCGTCATTAATAATCAATAATAAGCCAAAGCAGGAAAAAAAAGAAAGAAATTATCCAGGATTCCCAATTCTCATCTTCGTCAAAAATAATGTTACCTCAGCCGTCAAAAAAGGGCTCAAAAAATAACAAGTCAACCGATCAACAACATCCAACGGTCCGAAACAACCAAAGCAAAATATGTAACAAAGCCCGCACACACTCTCAACAAACACCCATTTTTTAATTAAAACATCATTTTCGCAGAATTGGTCTTATCCGATTGCCGTAGCCCGTAATCAAATCACAAGACTCGACGCCCCCACCGGCTGTTTTAGCAAAACGACAACGCATCAACTCCTCCATAAACCGTCCTCACTCCCCGTCTTTCTCATCATCATCATCACTATCATTCAGTGGAGAGAATGAAGAACACGGGGAAGAGTCACAAGAGCGGCAATGCGAAGGCGTCGGAGGTGAGGAAAGACCGGAAGTCTGCGACGGGGATGAGTGGGTCTCCTAAGAAAGGAGGCCATGGAGGGAAATTCACTTGGGTTGGTGATGGCTATTCTTAAGCTGACATCGGGTTGGAGAGAGAGGTTGTTGACGTCAAGGATCCTAATTTCGAAGATCCTGATGAGATCCAGACTGTTTGATTTAGATCGAGATGGTTCTGATTCGATCGTGTAAATATGCCCAATAAATTGTTATGGTGATTCTAGTTTTTCTTTTCTTCTTTCGATCTGATGTTGTAAATTTCTGGTAATTGAGGCAAATGATAAATGACTTGCTTTCTTTGAATTTGATGATGTTAAGGAAACGTCTTTCAGGGAACAACTGATGCTACAAGCCTGGAACCAATCTGGAAAACGAAATCAAATGTCTCAATTTTCAAGCATTTGGAAGAAGAGTACATTTTATGGGAGCGGTTTCGGTATATACGAATAATTGAATGTATTATTGGGCTTGTAGCCTTGTAGGGTATGGAATTTAGTGTATTTGGTATGGATATAGTATATTTGTTGGGGTTTATGATGATGGATGACTATTGGGAGTTAAGGGATGTATAATATTTTTGGTAAGTTTTGTAATTTGTTAATGAATAAATAGTAAAAAATAAAGAAATGATATATTTTTTTAATAAAATTAGTTATTGTTGTTAAATGAGAATTAAATAAGTAAAAATAAAGAGGTCTGATAAATTGTTTTGAATATATATATATATATTTTGTTTGAAAATAATTAATTTATTTTACGAAAAAAATAATTATAAACGTTAAGCTTTAAAAGCAAGAACTCAACTATTTGTTTTTCTTAACATTAAACTCTACTAATTTTTACTAAACAACTACCTTTTTTTTCTCTTAAATAAATGCACATATTAAAATATTGGAGCTAATTATTCGCTAGTAGAACGACTTTATTTTTTGGTGGGTTTGAAAATGCTAGGAGGCAATTGTTGATTTCGCTAGAACTCGGGGACGAAAAAAGGTAGTTTGTCTTATTATTTTTTTGAGTAGCACTAGATTTTTAGCTTATTTACTCCCGTTAAATATATATATATAGCTATATATATATATATATATATATATATTTACAGCTAAAATATATATATATATAGGTTATTTACGACGAAGAAGTGATCTTATGTATGTTTCTTATTGTTTCTTAGAGCAGTAGCTAAATCTAGTTGAGGCCGTTTAAATCTGCATTACCTTCTAAGCTGAAGTAACCTGTAACCCGACTCCGGAACGTATAAAAGCTCCCCTCTTTTACCTGTTTCGAAAATTAGAAAAAAAAAAAAAAAAAGGAAAAACAGATCACACGCCACCAGGCCAGGCTACGCGTCTCATCACAGCAACCCCATCACCACCATCACCACGAAATGCGAATCTAGCAGACGTGTGGATTCACTATGGGGAACAAGATCGCTCGCATGACGCAAGTATCGGCCTCGGAGTACTACCTCCACGACTTGCCGTCGTCCTACAATTTGGTCCTCAAGGAGGTGCTTGGTAGCGGCCGCTTCTTGAAGTCCATTCTCTGCAAGCACGACGAAGGATTGGTCCTCGTCAAGGTTTATTTCAAGCGCGGCGACTCCATCGATCTGAAGGAGTATGAGAGACCCCTTGATTGCATAAAGGAAACGTTCCGTGCCCTTGATCACCCCCACGTTTGGCCCTTCCAGGTCCGATATGAACTCTTTGCTTTTAGAAATTTGCTTTAAGCGTTATAGGGAAGCTTAGTTGTGAATTTGAAGTGTGAGTTGAGTGGAATATGATGATGTGTTGGCCAATTTGGGCTTACCTAGCTTGAATTTGACGTGTTTGGAGTACGGATAGAAGAGAATGGGCTTGCCTAGGTTTCCCCCCCGTGTATGTTGTTTGGTTGCTAAGTAAGTCTGGGAGTGAATCGCAATTATCATGGTTTTCACTGTGGGATGTGTTGAACGGGGTGATGTTTAAATTTCGGGTTTGTTGGATTTTGGTGTTTTTGGGCGCAGGAACAAACATGGCGGAGCTAGCTTAGTTGTGTGTGTGTGTGTGGTATGATTATTGAAAAACTGCAGGAATCACCCTTAATTATGGGTTAGAATGTGGATTCAGTTGAATATGACCGTGTAATGTAAATTTTGAGCTAGTTGGGTTCAATTTTTGATTTGTTTGGCGATTGTGGGATGAAATGGAGTAGAGTGATGGTTTAAGTAGGGCTTAATAAGATGAAATAACACGAACTTTGCTTATTTTTGTACTTGTGACTCGACCTTTGGAAAATTACACCTAGTAGTATGACCTTTACTTTTTTTTTTGCAATTGTAGTACGACTTGCCAATTCTGTTAAAAATAGAAATGCTGATGTGGACGACTATCACGTGACACTGATGGCCATGTCATCAGTGCCACGTCAACAATTTCGCTTTTTTAACGGAATTGATAAGTAGTGTCAAAATTGCAAAAAAAGCAAAGTTTGTGCTATTGGTTGTAATTTTTTCAAAGGTTGAGCCACAAGTGCAAAAATGAGCAAAGTTCGTGTCATTTTTTGATTTCATAAAATAATATGAATTTTCCTTATTTTTATACTTGTGGCTCAACCTTCAAAAAAATTACACTCAGTAGCACGACCTTTGTTTTTTTTGTAATTGTAGTACGACTTACAAAATTCGTAAAAAAAAAGAAAAATGATGACTTTTTTGCTGACTTGGACAACTGTCACGTGGCATTGAAGACCACGTCATTACGCCGTCAGTGCCACGTCAACATTTTCCTTTTTTTACGGAATTGGCAAGTCGTGCTACAATTGCAAAAAAATTAAAGTTAATGCTACTGGGCGTAATTTTTCTAAAGTCGAGCTACAAGTGAAAAAATGAGAAAAGTTTGTGTTATTCTATGTTATTAAGCTGTTTAAGTAGTTTTGTACTTGATTCTGTTGGTTTTTAAATATTGTTCTGTTAAGAGTTGGGATTTATGATTTAATCGACAAGCTAGTTTTGTGTTTTCTAATGAGAAGTGTTGAGAAAGAAGGGCAATAAGGAATTTGAATCTTAGATGCCAGACTTCATTTGAAGTCTTTTGTAGCATTTATATGATTTTTTTCTTTTTTCTTTTGTTTTGGAATTGAATAGAGCATTTGTGTGTAATTTCCACAAAAGTTTGCAGCTCCCGTGCAGTTTTGGCATGAAATGGATAAAGTAGCTTATCTTGTGAGACAATAGTTATTCAATAATCTTCATGATCGATTAGGCACTCGGCCTTTCCTTACACTTGTGGAGAAAAAATGGTTGGCTTTTCAGGTGTCTTTCTCTCACTTTATCTGTATATTTGAAGGCATCTCTTTTAGTGCTTGTTATTGGTCTTAACTTATTATTATCTGGTGGCACAATTGCTTTTGGCTGTGAAACAATGCCATGAGAAGGCTGTTTGTCATGGTGAGTGGGGTGAGAATTTTTTTTCCGTCAAAATGATATTTGTAAGCTGGTATTTATTTATTTTTTGTCATTTACTTGTTGTAGGTGATATTAAGTGTGAAAATGTATTGGTCACTTCGTGGAATTGGCTTTACCTTGTGAATTTTGCGTCATTCAAACCAATTTACATTCCCTATGATGACCCTTCTGATTTCTCATTTTTTCTTTGACACTGAAGGAAGAAGGCTTTGTTATCTTGCACCTGAGGTTGGTTTTAAACTGCATCCTTTCCTTTTTTAATTGTTGGTTTTTCATTTCAATTATTTGAAAAATTCATGAGAATTCTTCTTTTTGATCCTTGATATAGTAAGTTAAAATTCTATATTCAACATGTCTTCATTGCCTACCATTTTCTTTGAAAGAAAAAATGGGATTTCAGACTGCCAGTAAAAGGAACAAGTTTTCAAATATTAGTTGAACTTTAATTGCTTATGAAGGAGCAATAATGTTGATCACATTTTCCAAATATGTTATTAATGCATTTAATAAGCCTTTGGTTTTATGTTTCTTATTGGCCCTTTTTTCCTGTTTTCTTTAATGTTGCCCTTATGGTATAACTCTTCATAAATTTTCAGAGATTTTATGAGCATGGAGGTGAGATGCAAGTTGCTCAAGATGCACAATTGAGACCCTCTATGGACATCTTTTTTGGATTATGGGTGATCAACAATAAGTTCCTTATATATTTTGATGATGAGCAAAAAGTTTTGATTAAGAGTAAAACGTTTGAGTAGAAGAGAAACATGTTGGAAATCTTGGATTTGCGAAACCAAGTCACAGAAGCATCTCACGTACGTTAGAAACGTGTCACGTACGTGATAGAGGGTCTGAAGACAAGCAGAAGTCACTGGAACCCTCTGAAGAACGTTTCATATACGTAAAAAGAAGTTAACGTACGTGTGTTACCATTGACGTACGCAAGAGTAAAAAATCACGTACGTTACATTGATCTAAAGTACGTGAGATGGAGTTTCAAGTACGCAAAATGCTCCGGATTGAAAACAGAAGCTACTAGATGGTTCAAACATAGAAGTCACGTACGTTAGTTATGATTCACGTACATGAACTGGGAATCCGTTATGATCAACGTACGTTAATTTAATTCACGTACGTGTGTTGGAGCTTAAGTCAGGTAACATACGTAAGATTGTTGTCACGTACGTGAGAATGACACAAACAACAACAAACAACTTTAAACACACTCCAACGACTATATTCTTCTTTTCAACGGTCATATTGATTCAAAGTGCTATAAATACATCAGGAGAATACCAAAAACGTGTTGGACAATATCAGAAATCATAAAACCAAACTTCCTATCAATTTCCATCAAGAAAAACATTAATTCAAGTTAGAGATCAAAGTTCAACCTTCAATCTCAAATACTCAACTCTAACATAGAGCTTTATTGTTTGTAAACCAATTGTATACACTTTGAGAGTATGAGTTAGGTTTGTTGTAAGCCTATAAAAAATATTGTAGAGGTTTGTTGTGAACCTAAGTATAAAACAACATTGAGAGAGGTTTGTTGTGAACCTATAAAAAACAACCTTGTTAGCCTTAGAGGTGTTGAGCCAGAATCAACCTCGTGTATTGGCCTTGTTGGATTGAGCAGCAATTAATCATCGATAGTGAAAAACCTAAGTGAGACTTATGTAGTGGATGTAGGCAAGGTTGGCCAAACGACTATAAATCTTTGTGTCAATTTCGCTCTTATGTTTCAAGTCGCTTCCGTTCATACAAAAGCTATCCAAAGCTTAGACTGAAACTCTCCAACAAGTTGGTGTCCAAAACACATAAAGACATCTAATAAAGGTTGAACAAAAGCCAATAATTCATGGGGTCCAACATTTCTTTGTTGCTACAGTGATTGATGGATGTGCATTTTAGGGTTGTTGCACATGAGGTCCACTTTGACTTGTCTACAAAAAAAACAACCACATAATATTAACAATGGCTACATGGAAACTTTAAAAAAAATCAAGAAACCACATTAAAACCAACCACTGCATTCTGACTACATTAAAATCCATAATAGCACTTACAAATAGCTCTACACAATTCACAGTAGCACTTACAAATAGCATCACCATTTACAGATTAAATTCCAAACAAATCTACTCAAGAAATAGTACTTTCTTTTGATTTGGTGTTTTCTTTTTCTTATTTTGCAAGGAGCTTGATTCCTTGTTAGGATTTGGTGTCTTCTTTTTCTTCTATTGCGGGGAGCTCATACGAGCTACTTCATTTTTCTTCCTCTTAGGAGCTTGTGACTTCACCGGTCCTCCTTGACAACACCTTTTGTTGTGACCAGTTGTGTGACAAAGAGAGCATGTTATTATGTTGGACCTTTTCGTACGATGGCCTTCTTCTTCCAGATATCTTGTTCGGTGGTGCTTCCTTGGTCTCCTAATCTTTCTTCTCATCAGTGGAAGCAATATCTTATCACTTTCCCTTGTTGGCTGCAACTCAACTGTTGGGAAAGGCATGATAATGCCATGGTATGCTCTAACATATTTCTCCACTGTGTAGTATTCGTGGCAAAAATTTTCTAGATCTTCTCTTTTGTGCATGATTGCCTTTGTTGCATGTTTACAAGGAATTCAAGATATTTTCCACCAATTGCAAGTGCAAGACCGGTTAGCCAAGTTAACAACATAACGGTTCTTACCTTCAAGCACTTAAAAATTGTCTTCTCTGCCAGGTAAACTTCACATGGCTGGCTTTAGTCATCATTTTAGTAATTCTCTTCTTCAAGTGGGGTGTAAATTTACCTTCCATTGTACAACCCTTTGCATACCTCTTTTGCATTAATACCATTAGTTGTTGCCTCAACTCATCTATAATTTTGACTGCTGTGTAGGTGCGGATTTCCCTAAGCCAGTAGTTAAAACATTCACACATGTTGTTAGTGCAGTGCTCGCTCTTAGAACTCTCATATTAAGCATGCCTACTCCACTGTTCCACTGTATTTTCCATCAACCAATCATGCGCCTCTTGAGAAATCTCGTTCATTTTATCCATAGCATCTTTGAATTCATGAACACTAGTGGCCCTATAAGCTTGCCGAAACACGTCTTTGATACCTAATCCCGGTATGTATTTCTTCAAGTTGGCATAAAGATGCCTTGTGCAGAAACAGTGGTATATGTTGGGATAAACTTGTGATATGGCTTCAATTAACCTCTGCATTGAATTCAACATTATACTGAAATTAATAATGAAATCTGAAATTTACTTGTGCTTACCTATTGTTAATTGATAATGAAATCTAAAATTCAAATCTAAAATTTAGTTGTGCTTACCTATTGTAAATAGGAAATTTAGTTGTGCTTACCTATTGTTAATTGATAATGAAATCTGAAATTTAGTATTGTTAATTGATAATGAAATCTGAAATTTAAATTTTAAATTTAGTTGTGCTTACCTATTGTTAATTGATAATGAAATCTGAAATTTAAATCTGAAATTTAATTGTTCTTACCTATTGTTAATTGATAATGAAATCTGAAATTTAGTTGTGCTTACCTTTTGTTTGTCGGTCATTATAGTGTAAGATACACCTTTGTTGTCCTCTCGTATACACAGTTGTAGGCAATCCAAGAACCATTTCCAACTCTCTGTGTTTTCCCCCTCAACAATGCAAAATGCTATATGAAATTTGCCTTTGTTCTCATCCAATGATACTGCTGCCAACATAACTCCCTGAAAAGGACCCTTCAAATGTGTCATGTCCATACCAAAGAAAGACCTACATCCTTCTAAGAACCCATGTATGCTTGCACTAAGGCTTACAAAAACTCTATTGAAAATCGGGGGGTCGTCCAAATTTACCCTATCTTGAAATGAAAATTTAACTACATTACCCGAGTTCAAATGCTTCAGCATTTCGCAATAGGGATGAAATTTTGCATAAGCTTCAATATTTGTCCCTTCATTCTCAACCCGAGCCTTTGCCTTAGCTTTATACATTTTCCAACGATTCGTTTCAACCCCATAATGTTTCCTAAAATGATCTCCTATGCTTCTATAACTGAGATCTGGTTTGGCCCTAATTCATCACTCATCATTTTTACTATCCATGCAGGTATGGTGTTTTTATGTGTTTCACTCCTCTGGCAGCAGTGTTGAGATCTAACAATTTTGACCTTAAAAGTAGCATTGTCAGGCAGCCTGTTAGCATGCATCCACCATTGACAGTCACGACCTTCACCATTAATTAAACCATCACAAACAGTCGTTAGCCTACACTTTTCATTTTTAACCATCATAAATAGAAGTTTGTGTGTTGGTTTCTGGTTGAGTGTTGACATTGGGTTGTTCATTGGCTTTGGGTTGGTGGTTGGTTTGTGTCTCCATGTTAGAAGGGGCTTTGTTGGGGTCTTCAGTTTGGATGTGGGAGTTATGATCTGTGTGCATGGTATACTCTATCTCAGTTTGGTTCTCAATTTCGGTGCGAGTCAGTGTTAGATCAATTACCTCCGCAACACCATCATCAATAACACTCTCCCACCTAGCCAACGGTTCTCCAACAACACCAACTATGATAGGAATATTTACTTCATGCATATAGCTACTAAATAACCACATAACATCTCCATCATTTTCAACAGAAAACCCCTACTGCTATATAAAGTCAAGATCGCACCTGCGAGAATGTTGGGAAAGCACCGCATTGCGTCGTCAAACAAGTCCAAGAATGAACATCTATCCTCGTCTACATTTTCCACAGCAACTTCGACGAAGTCATACAAAAACGTCAAAGTGTGATTAAAATCCCAAATCAATTGATTAAGTCACTAACCCATATCAAAAACCGCCACTGCAAACTAATCAAATTGCTTAAACATACCTTTTTGGTGCTCTTTCACGCCACCCAAACTCGCTTTTAACCAAAACTTTGTTGTCGTGCTTTGCCGAATTGCGGATTGTTCAATGGCACTTTCAAAGCGCTGTCGTCGTGATCTGCTAGGTTTTTTGATTTCCTTCAATCTGTGTTTCTGGGTTTTTTATTTCATTCAAAACTTGTCTATCGTGCTTTCCCGAAATGCGGATTGTTCAATGGCACTTTCAAAACGTCGTCGTCTTGCTCTGCTGTGTTTTTTATTTCCTTCAATCTGTGCTTCTAGGGTTTTCTAGTTCCGGGCCACTCTCCAAAGCCATCTTCTTTGAAAGTGCCAATTAATGAGACTGATAAAGGCAGACACACTTAACGTTCTTCTCAGAAAAATGAGGGAAAACACGTTTTCGATAATAAGTGACGATGCCCAAGGGTATAATAGTCTTTCCGCATGTCCCGTCAGTTTTCAGAAATGGCGTATAACGACAGGGACGAAATAGGAGGCTTTTCAAAAATGGGGATGAAAACAACTAATACGCTATAACACATGGATGAAATAGTAATTGATCCAAATAAGTTTGGGTTATACCATTTTGCCTAGCTGCTTCAAATTTGTGAGACCATTGAAGTTTTGCGAACATTACAATTTCGTCCTTTCTTTTTATATTGTAACATTTTCATCCTCTTTAACATGCCAAATTTCACATTTAGTTTCCCTTAACCGCTTTTTCTGTTTTTTTTTTTCTTTTTTTGGTTAACTTCTTTTTTTTTTTCAACTTAATATAGAGACTAAAATATCAAAAAAGATATTAATTAAGAGGGAAAATTTATTAGTGAATTTGTTTTAAGTAGATTTAGTATATTGTACTATTTATTTTACATTTTGTAGAAAATTTTGGTATTTTTTTTCTTGGTAGATTGATGACATGGTAATAAAAATAAATTTCATTTTTCTTAAAATACCCCTAATATAATTTTTTTTTGAAAAAATAAGCAACTTTATATGGACAAAATTGAAAATATAATAATATTTTTAATTTACCCATGATCTACCAAAATACAATTTACTAACTCAATCTATCCAAAACAAACATGTTATCAAATTTCCGAATTGATTCTCAACCAAATAATAAAAGTCCAAAATCGTTGCCTAAATTTTTTCCAAATATGTCGCTTATCATATTCGAAAGAACAGGGGAGATTTGGTTAAACATGTAAAATTTCATAATTTTCTTCAATGAATTTTTTTTAACAAATTTAATACCAGCTAAATTAAGGAATTAAAGATTATTATTTTCACTTTTGGGCCTCAAATGTTAGTTACATATAATTTTGGGGACTCTAGCTGATGATCTTCTAGATGAGGAAAGGGTTGTATATATGGAATACCGTCGATTGCTTAATTGCGAGGAAAGCTTCTATAAACAAAAATCCAAAGAAAAGTGGGTGTGGTTGGGAGACTCTTAACACAAAGTTCTTCCATAACGGGCTCATAATAAAGTCACTTGTCATCATTGGAGGATGGCTCTGTAGCTACTGAGCAACCTACAATCATTGATGCAATGATTAGCTACTATAAAAAAAACTGTTGGGATCACCTGGTCCTTTTAGAGGCCATGTGAGAATGCATGTTATGCAAATTGGTCCTCTTATCACCAATGATGATGCCTTACGTTTATGTGTTGTAGTGACTAATGAGGAAATTAAACGTGTTATGGAGTATTGATGGTGGCAAGGCCCCGAGGGTGGATGGCTATACCAGCACTTTTTTCAAAGAGAATTGGGGGATTGAGGGAAATGATATCTCGGCTGCTGTCAAGGACTTCTTTGCTACTGTCAAACTTCTTAAACAGGTTAACACAACGTCCTTTACTATTATTCCTAAAGTGTCAACTCCTGCTGGTTTAAATGATTTTAGACCGATTACTTGTTGCACGGTGATTTATAAAATCATTTCTAAGATCATCTCCATGCGATTATGTCATGTGCTGCCTCGTATCATTCATGCCAATCAGTCTGTTTCATTGCTGGAAGAAGTATTGTTGATAATGTGTTGCTTGCTTATGAATTGCTTCGTAGCTATCATAGGAATCATGATCCTGCTATGTGTGCATTACAAATTTACCTTAGAAAAGCCTATGATTCCATTCATTGGGATTTTGTGGAAGAGGTTATGCTTGGTCTTGGTTTTCCCTCTCAGTTTCTTTCCTGGATCATGACTTGTCTTAGATCCTGCAATTATTCTCTTATGATTAATGGCTCCCTTGAGGGGTTTTTTGGGGGCAAACGAGGCTAAAGACAAGGTGACCACCCGATGTCCCCATTGCCTGTTTTTCTGTGTATGGAATATCTGTCCAGACTCTTTGATACTTGCTTACCTGATTCCTTTAAATATCATGTTGGCTGTAAAAATCTGAAGCTTGTGCACCTCTCGTTCTCTAATGACCTCATGATCTTTAGTAGTGCCCATTTGGAGTCCATCCAGGCTATCCATGACATTTTACTGATTTCTCTATGTCTTCTGCCATGCATATTAATGAGAACAAGAGCTCAATATTTTTTTTGGGCACTAATGATGAAGACAAATGTAATATTCTTGGTCTTCTGAGGTTTAATAATGGGATGTCGCTAGTAAAATACTTAGGTGTGCCCCCTTATATCATCTCGTTTAAAACGAGAGCATTGCTCGATTTTAATAGATAAAATCTCTGCTCAAATCATCTCATGGACAACAAAGAATTTCTCATATGCGGGAAGACTACAACTGATTTATGCTGTCTTGAGAAGCATTCAAGTGTACTGGTGCTCTATTTTTGTGTTACCAAAGTCTGTTGTTAATGAAATTGATAAGAAGTGTCGTGCCTTTTTGTGGATGGGTAAAGAACATGGTTCCAAGTAAAAAAAAAAAGAACATGGTTCTAAAAGCCTCGTTTCCTGAGAAACTGTCTACAAGCCTAAGCTGGAAGGTGGTTTAGGCATCAGAGACTTAGTTTCATGGAACAAAGCTGTTGTGGCCAAAAGAATTTGGCAACTCTTGGTTTCTAAATCTTCTTTGTGGGCTACTTGGTTCACTAGCCAAAAAACTCAAAAAAAATTAAGTTTTTGGGGAATAACTAAGCATATGGATAGTAGTTGGGCACAGAGAAATCGAATTTGGCTATCATGTTTTTGCATTAACATGCTTTACTGCTTTCAACGGTTTAGATTGCGTTAAAATTAATCTAACGATTATAAAAGTGACAACGCATTAAAAGGTGTATGTGCAACATAATGATTTTTAATGTGTTGACAGTTTTATAACAGTCAGATCAATTTAAATTTAATACTAATCATTAAAAGGACGTAAAGCACAAATGTGCAAAAACACCATAGCTCATCCCTGGAGAAACCTTCTCAAACTTCGTCCTGAGCTCCGACCATGTTTTGACTATGTCTTAGGGGATGGTACCACATTTTCCTTTTGGTTTGACCCCTGGTTTCAGGGTCAAATTGTAGCAAAGACTTCTGTTTCTCCAATTTTTTTTGATATTGCTATTCCTAAAAAGGCTACTATCTCTGACATATGGAGGCATCATCAGTGGCATCTATCGGATCCTTTAAATGATGAAACTGAGCAGGTTTGGCAACGTGCAACACATATACTACCTTGTGAGCTCAGGCCTAATAGGATCATCTTGAAACATTCTTCCAATGGTATTTTTTCTATTAAAAGTGTCTGGAATGTGCTTCGTCCTAAATCTGATATTGTTTGATGGTACAAACTTGTTTGGGGGCCAGCTCATATTCCTAAACATGTTTTCATTCTATGGCTTGTCATGCATAAAAAACTTGCTGTTAAAACTAGGTTCTATCAATGGGATATGATTAATAATGAACGATGTGTCTTATGTAATAGCACTACTGAAAGCATTGACCGTCTTTACTTTGAATGTGCTTTTTCCTATGTTGTATGGCTAAACTTGTTGAAAAATGTGGCCTGCAACGCCACCTGCTGTTGCCTTGGAGTAGGGAGGCCAGTCGGTGCACTAGGAAAACTCAAGGGAAAGCCACTTTGAAGGTGGATGAAGCTGAAAATGTTCTTCAGTTATTGATTACTTATTGTCTTTTTGATTGATTCATGACTGTATTTTTTTTTATTAGTTGGTTTATTTTCAAGTCAGTTCTGCACTGTTGTATAGATGAGATAGCATGAGAGCATATGTATTCAACCTATTCCTATGTGTATCTTTCTGTCCAAAAGTGAATCAGAACTCGGTATGTGAGAATTAAGGAAGAACGCATATTCTACATAACTATATTCTTTTTTGAAAAGAATAAAACTTACTGATTTACAAAAAAAAAATACCAACATTTCAGTGAGACTGGGCGAAGAGTTAACCAATGCTTTGACAGCAATGGCTACCAGTAGTCTCTCTCTCCATTTCCAACTTGAACTTCACTCCTCCCAAATTGACCATTTCACCCCTAGCTGTTCTCAACAAACCCCGCAAAATGAGGGTCCCGTACGAGTTGAAGCAAGGGCAGAACCGGGTATTCCACCAGCTCCCATCCGGGTTAAGCTTGGAAGTAATTGAACAAAAGAAGAAGAAACAAAAGAGCAGTGGTGTTGATGATGGCGGAAATGATAGAGAATTGAAAACAGTGAAAACCCACCTCTTGTTTTTGTCCATGGAAGCTACCATGAAGCTCGGTGTTGGGCTGAGAATTGGTTGCCATTTTTTTTAGCCTCTGGTTATGATTGCTATGCTCTTAGCTTGTTGGGTCAGGTGAGCTCATATTTATTTTCTTTCATTTTTTTTCTTGATAATTGTTTTATTTTAGAATGAGTTTCATTAATAGTCACGCCATAAATACAAGTCCAATATGTAATTATTAATTTCGGTGTGTTGCTGTGTAAGGATTTGCTTAATAGCTTTGTTAATTTTTTTAAAAAATTTAATCTTGTTTTTGATTATTAATGTTGGAATTGATCCCATATTCCCATTGCTAATTGACCAGCTGTGAAGTACTATTAATTAGGAGTAAATGCCGAAACTTGGTAACTTGGGAATTAATTAAAGGTGAAATATATTAGGAAATCTGAGATTTAATTATTCTTTATTCATCATTGATTATTGGAGATCTCAAGGAAGCAATAAATTCAATGCATTAAGGAGGACTATTTGAACAATAATATTAAAACCTGGAACTTAGAACTCAAGCTATTACTGCTCTCTTTCCAGGTTTTGCCATAATGTAGGTTGTGAAAGTAAATATTCCTTATTTAGGATGCTTTGGATCTATCTGTCTTTATTTACTTGGCAGTGACCTTTTGTACCAAAAAATTGATTCAGTAATATTTAGTTTACCAGCTGCACAGGAAGATTTTCCTTGGTGCATCTGGGAGGTATGGCTTTTCATTTTTATGAATAAGAAGTGCTTTTGGGAGAAAGAAAAAAACAGCTGATCAATTCATCTTTTTTCTGAAATTATCTGAAATGCATATCCATTTGTTATATGTTCCCCCTAAAACAATATGATGAAAATATATAAGTTTCCAGCCTTTACTCATAAGAACTGGAAAAAAAAACAAGTGCTGTTATCTCACATATGTTCAGAACTGTAGATCGTCTTCGTATAAGGCATGTCATTTGTTTAAAGATCAAAGTTGTGACCGGCTTTTTAATTTCGACACATAATTTGCAGATATCCTAATGAGTTTACTTAAACGAAAATAATGTCAGGAATGGAATTATTTGTCAATGTATTAGCTGATTTAGTGCATCTTATGTTTACACTTACAGGGTGAAAGCGATGCATCCAGTGGTTCAGCCGCTGGTACCCTGCAGGTATATTAGCTCTTTTCCATAAAATAAACTCTTTCAGGAGTTGTTCTTTTATTCCTTTTTCTTCTTTTCTCTGCTTAAGACCTCCTAAATGTTTCAATTTTTTACTAAAAGATTTTCCTATTTAATTTTTCGCCACTTTCTAATTGTGCAGTAGACGCATGCAGGTGATATTGCGGACTTCATCCAGAAAAATCTCGAGATCCCTCCTGTGTTAGTTCGACATTCTTTTGGAGGGTTAATCATTCAGTACTACATATCAAACATAAGAAATGAAAGACTAATAGGTATCCTTTATCTTCCAGCTTATGTATATTTGAGTGACGAGTCGGATTACTTAATAACATAACATTCTGCATTAAGGATTCAATTCACCTCGACCAAAAAAAAAAAGGATTTAATTAACAATTCTTCATATCAATAGGATTATGAGGCACTTGAAAATAGCTGCCATAGTTTGTTTTATACTTCAAACCAATAAAGTGTTGAATTAGTGTGTTCTCAGTGTACTTTTTCATCAATATTGACTTAATTCATGCTTATTGGGCTTGATTATAGAGACTGCTAAACCGTATCCTGAACTTTC
>CAODLS012819098.1:0-14281 GCA_948243855.1 Flueggea neowawraea
CATAGCCTCGCCGCGACGTGCTGTCCCTTTACTGCCAAACGTTGCCAATCGTCGCTGACATCTCACCATATTCTGACGCAATCGAGGACGAACGCGACACGAGAGGGACTGACGAGGATGAGATGACGACGAAAGACGAAGAAGAACCGGGCGACGGGGGAGAGACGAAGCGATGAAAACTAAACCAATGGAGGCGATCGAGGCATCGTCGAGACCTGTCTCGTTGAACGTCGTGATCCTGGCGGACGAAGGAAGAGGAAACGAGGAGCCGAGAGGGGAATGATAGAAGAGAGAGAGAGACTAAATAGATGAGTGGCGGATGGTGGCGATGAGTGCGGCGGAGGGGTGGTGGCGGTGGCGGTTTGGCTGCTGTTACGGTTTCCAAAATGAGAGGCGAGAGAACAGAGGGAGAGTAGAGAGAGAAAGTGAGAGACACTGAGAGGAGAGAGAAAAATGAAGAGAGAGAACAAAAAAAAAACATGATTATGGCAAAAAAATCATTTTATTTGAATTAATCTGGAAATTTTGATAATCATGTTTCTTTTTTTTGTATTTGTCAACCCAAATTTCATATATTCTGACATTTTTAACAAATATGAAATATATATTTTTATTTGTTAAAATATGTCGTTTATATTGATGTATAGCATAATTTGCTCTATAAGAATTAGGCTCCTCCTATAGGAAAAATAGTCACTTTTTAAAACATTGGCTTAATACATGTGAATCCCCTGAATTTATATTGAAGTTACAATGTCCTTCCTGAACTTTGCGTACACGTACGAAACTCCTTCAACATGAAAAAATGACTCTCATTAGCCTTCTAATTTTGAAAACATGATCGTTTAACATCACTATAAAGTCGTTGTCTACCACGCGTGTGACGTGGAATTTTAAAAGCCAGCGTGGAAAATAAAAGGTAAGCCACGTCAGAAATAGGTGGCCACGTCATTCTCAACCCTCTCAACCCACACTCTCTCTTCATTCTCGTTTCTGCCTCTCCCTCTCCCCCTCTCAACCCATCGCTCTGTTCTCTCAATCTTGTTCCCAATCCGTCGCTCTTTCCCTCTCAATCCCTAAACTGCAGAAATCCTGTCGCACTCTCCATTTTGAAACTTCGCTCTCTCAATCCCGTTCTCAATCGCGTCAGAAATTAGGGTTCGGGTATATTTTGAAAGGTATTTTTTTTATTTTCTGCGAATTTTGTTAATGAAACGACTTGTAATTTCTCACCTTTTTTTTTGGATTTATAGATTTGTTTCACTGCAATTTCCTCAGATTGATTTCTTTATCAATCTACATGGGTTTCTAATACATTGATGGTATTAAAGTTTTGAGTAATTGAAGTTTTGTTAATTGTATACTTCAATTGCTTTCAGCTTTCCGAAATTGAGAGACATCTGGAGAATCTCAGGGAAATGGTGGTTCAGCACTGCAGGTTTGTTTGGTTCAATTAATTATCTCTATGTCCTGCTTGAGAATAATTTGCTGCTGCCAACATAAATTGTGCTGATTGATTTCCTTGATACAGTTCGTGATCACTAAAACATGTTCTTCATGGGATACATTGCAGGGTTGAGTGCAAGGATTACTGAGATGGATTGAAGTCAGTGAGGGAATCTGAAGAAGGTGGGACACATTGCATGGTTGAGTGCAAGAATTACTGAGACAATTTGAAGTCATTGAGGGAATCTGAAGAAGGTGTAGTTGCTGCACTGAGAGTGAAAATGAAGTTTCTGATTGATTCTTTCCACGGTGGGAGATTCACTAATAGCACCATCGATCATTTAAACCACTATTGATAGGAGTCGAGCTTCCGGATGCTTGACAGGACTTACTATATCTAATTTTGAACAGAGAATAGTGACCTGACAATTTTCCTTGGTAGTTTGAATTATGATGTTGAGAATTTGATCACTTTAAATTGTCATAACAAAGTGAGTCTGCAGGTAAATTTGATCAAATATTAGCCAATATGGAGATCACATTTTTCATTTGTGTTTGACTGCGAAGCTCTGTAAAAGCACAAACATTGATTACATACATTTGAAAACAAGGAAGAATTGATTCTTTATTAGAAAACAGAAAACTTCAACCAAAGTGATGATACACGAAAATCTCTTATGTGCAAACAAAGCGGGACGGAAATAATTGTGATTCTGCCGTCTGTTTTGCCTTTTTAGAAACATCAAACACTCCAGGAATATATTCGGCCTTTCAATTAGCTCTGAATTTTTGCAGGAAATGCGAAAATTAAATTCCAAAACCAGTCGCATATTTTACAACACTAGAACAATCCTACAATCTCTTCATTCATTAACCGCACAATCGTCTCAAATCTTCTTGTTGCTTCCTCACTTTCTGCCTTCAACTGCATTGCAAAACCATTCTTAATCCAATAAAAAATTTCCCAGAAAGTAGACAATGGACACAGCATAGCCGGCGTTCCACAATAACAAAGAGGAACACCACCACCGCCTGCCATCTTTGTGCCACAGAGAAGTCACCGAAACAAAGAGAACACAAAATGAGAACAAAGACCTATTTCTCCTATTTTTGCTCATGCTACCCAAATACTTTCTAGCTTTTTCATTCCCAGCCTGCAGGTTTCATGAAGACTCAACATTTTTTCCAAGAAGAAAATAATATGACTATGATTATTATTGTTCATATCATGCAAAATCACAAAGGGCCAAAACCTTCCAATGGTCGTGACTTGTTCTTTGAACAAGAAAAAGAAACACTGGTAAGATTGTAATAACTAACCCGTGCAATATACTCAGCAGGAGGAGTACCAAGCAAATATCCAATTGATACACCACATTTTTCCAGGAAACAAGGGCTTCCCCGTCAAAATTCAACAAATATGTATCCTATGCTCCAAATATCAATTGCAGGTGTAACTGCAAAACCCAAAGTTAAACATAATTAAACCCAACAAAATAAGAAGTGAATTATGGTCTCTTATAGACAGAGAGAGGACGTCGACCGTGATTACAAAAATGCAGTGACTTAGATAGAGCATCGACACAAGGAAGGGAGAGAGAGAGTGACGACGGAGATAGAGCAGGCCGAGAGAGGAAGGAGGAGTCGATGGTGTTTGATTGTGAAAGACAGAGGTACATTTTAGGGATTCACCAGCATGAATTGGGATGGTTGAGTGACGTGGCAGATCAGGTGACGTGGCATGCGCATGGCTACCGCGCGCTTCACGCCAACTTGGTGATGCTCTCCCCTTATGCGCTTCACGTGAGTCGTGAAGCGCATAAGTCAGTGGACCCCACTTGATTATAATATATTTTTTTGTTATGAATTTATTTTTTTAATCATTTTTACCACATTATAAATACCTACACTATTCTTAATACTAACATTTTACCATCTTCAATTTCTCATTCTTCTCTATAATGAATCCAAATTTTAATTCACAATTATCTCAAAATTCAAATTCAAAACTTACAATATCCATGTTATCTACCAAATTTAGAATATTCTCAAAACTCCCAAAATGCACATAATTTACCATATCCTTTTTTTTCCATCCACAAATGCAAAATTTTATTTTATGTGTAATTTATTTTTAAATTAAATATTTATTTGATTTCTAATTTATTTTATTTTTAAAAAATATTTTAGGTCAAAATTTAACATCGAAAATATTCACAAAAATATTTAAGCCAAATAATTATATTTCTTACTATTTATATATTATAAATATATTAAATGATGAATGAAGTAATGTCGGGTCTTATTGTAGAGTATAATGAGAGGTCAATGATTAAAGAGAAATAATATAATAAGTAAAAGGTTAATGAAATGCTGACGTGACAAAAGTATTAACCTCTTGGAGAGGTTAATGACTAGAGATGCCCTAATGACATGACAGATTATTTGGTGCCACGTCATCTAATTTTAACACCATATGCGCCTCCAAACAAGTGAAGTGATAAGCCCTGCCCACATTTTCAAAGTTTGAGGGATAATATGGTATTATTTTTGCAAGTTCAAGGGGATTCGTAAATACACGCAAAGTTTAGGAGAAAAATTATATGTTCAATACAAATTTAGGGGGTTCTCTTGTATTAGGCCTAAAACATTAGTTAAAAGTGTCCACCCAACTTTTATTAATGTAGTTGTAGATTTTAATATTTTAATTTTGTCCACTTTCAGTGACAAATACTTGTTGAAACTGCATTAAAACCTTGTTGAAACATCATACTTTTTATTTAATTTTTGAACACCTATTTTTAAGGAGATAATTTTACCAAATATCATATTTTTTATTAATTTTTCAACAATATCTTAACATCTAATGTAGTTTCAATCTATAAAATATCCATAAAAACTTTAATTTTTTTCAGTATCATGATGTATTTAAATGAAAGAGAAAAGTCTCTGTCGAGTTTAAATTGATTTTCAGTAAAAATTTATTCTAACAAGTGTGAAGATACTGTTTTTTTGAATTTTTTTAATGTATTGATACGTATTTGTTAGCATATTTTTCATCCAATTATTGATGGTTAAAATCTCGTATTTGTAGGATTAGTCAATCAAAAACTTTAAATCGCTTTTATCAAGTTTTCAACACCTATTTTTAAAGATATCTAGTTTATCTAAATTTTAATTTATTGTTTCTTATTTTCAGAAATAACTTTACTAAATTATGGACATATTTGGTTATCCCCGTTTGGAACAAATAAATTTCACAAAATTTTGTAGAATTTATTTGTAATTATAAATTCTTATATTTGAAGACAAAAGAAAATTAGAATTTCAATTCTAAGAATTGAATTCTATAGAATTAAAAATAACTAACTTAATTCCTATCAAATTTTGTGGAATTATTTTTTACATGCCCAAACTAACCTTGCTTACTTATTCCAACATTATTCCTCCGCTTTATCTAAACTTAGATTTGTTTATGCAAGTGGAAAACACTAGTTCTGACATGAATATAGATTCTTAAACTTCCAACAAAACCCAGAAACAATAACATCTAAGCCAAAACGTCAAAGCTCGATTCCAAAAGAAAATAAGAAAGCTCCTTCAGAAGTACATATAAAATTGCAGTATGTAGCGAAATCAAGAGAAGTAGAAATAACACGGAATACTAAAATGAGGACATGGATTTTAAGTTTACAAACAATTCCAAGCATGTTTTGTTTTCTTTGAACGTATTCAGACAAGAATTGCAAAAAAAATGTATCAGAGTGTTAAAACCAGTGCATATATATATATATTCGAAAGCAGTACTAGAAGAACTAAAATATTTAATGGTATATATCCTGTTTTTTCTAAAATCCAGTCAATATGTACTGCAAAATTGCTTCAATACTTGGTCAATATTTTCTCAGTTGTTAAATAAATTTATCAATAGAATATAATTAAAAATAAAAAAATATATATTTTACATAAAGTTATTGTAATGAAGGGTATATTAGAAAATAGATTGAAATGAATTTTCAATTCTTAATTTGTTCCAAACATGATTTTGAGATTTTCAAATGAATTACATGTTTTAAGTTGTAGTATGTAAAACAAGAGAATTCATTTGTAAATGAATTCTATGTGGAATTCATTTGCAAATGAATTCTAAATTTTAGATTCATTTATTTTAAAATTTTAAAATAATTATTTGTAAAATATGTTTCTGTTTGGTGGATTAGTTATATAAAAAAACCCTCTTTCCAAGCATCTATGCTTTAGTGTTCTATTGTATTCCCTCATGGACAAAACTAATTATTTTCTATTTCTAAAAGAAATTTAAAATTAATTACCCTATAAAATATAATAGTTTACTATTATTAATACTAAATAATATTATTAATTTTAGATTAGAGATTTTTTATGAGATTTAGATGTATAAGTTTGTATAATTTCATTAATTTGATATATAATTTTTTTTAAAAATTATAAATTCGGGTTGAGCCAACTCATAATGCCATGAGGAAATTACACTCAATGTTATTTGTAAGACCTATAATTTGAGTGTAAGTGCATTCCCAATGGTGATCCAATGGGACCACCATTGGGGGAAAGTGTCTTGCTTGGGATGGTTCGACCCCATAACAGATGCTCACTTTGTTTATTTTTTTTGTTTGCAAACCGTTGCAGCAACGGTTTGCAACGATCAAACCTTTTTTTTTTTAGTTTTAGTTTTTTTTTTCTCTTTTAGGTTTTTTTAATGTAATTTTTTCTTTTTTTTCTTTAATGTAATTGCTCTCTTTTTTGTTTAATGTATTTTTTCTTTTTTAGTTTAATGTAATTTTTTATTTTTCAAATATTGTGGTATTAAAATGTGTTATTAGAATTGTAGATGAAAAAGCCCACACAAATTATTTGATTTATTCAATGGAAAACTAATCGTTATAAAAATAGTCGTTGGAAAACTAGCCGTTAGAAAATTATCCGTTAGAAGACATGTATGCATATGTGTGTGTGTATATATATGGAACAAAAAAATGCACCTTTTAACACTACTCAACAAACACCATGTTAAAATTGTCAATTGTATCCAACAAAATGGATGATCACTATTTTGATCAAATGAGAGATTTCATTGTATAGATGAATTATTGTTAGGTGATTTTGATGACCAAATTATGTTGATGATCATGGAAGAATGGCCAAGACATCAACAAAATGAGCCACCCAACACACGAAGACGTCGACAATACATTGAAAGAGATCGTGAAGTTGGACATCAACGTCTTTTCAATAACTATTTTGTTAAGGATCCAGTTTATTTCAAAGAAATGTTCCATCAAAGATTTCGAATGACCAAAGGATTGTTTCTATGGATTGTCGACGCTCTTCAGAATATTTCTAGTGGAGGTTCAATACGACTGGAAAAAGGGGTCATTCTCCACACTAGAAATGTGCGGCTACAATATGACAATAAGCATATGGAACACCATCTGACCTCTTTGATGAGTACACAAGGATTGGTGAGAGCACCGCAGTGAAGTGCTTATTTAATTTTTGTCAGTGTGTTATTGAAATTTTTGGTCCACAATATCTGAAAAGACCCAACAATAAGGATATTCAGTGTTTGCTTCAATTACATTTACAGTGTCACGGCTTCCCCGTTATGCTTGAAAGCATAGATGGCATGAATTGGCAGTGGAAAAACTGTCCAATATCATGTAAAAGTCAATTCACACAAGGTGACCAAGAGGTACCTACAATCATGTCGGAAGTAGTTGCTTCGACAGACTTATGGATATGGCACACGTTCTTTGAAGTTTTTGCTTCTAATAATGACATAAATGTTTTAAACCAATCACCATTATTCAATGATGTGCTACATGGGTTCGCTCCAGATGTTCATTTTGTCGTTAATGGCACAACATATTCAAAGGGATATTATTTTGCTGATGGAATGTATAATGAGTGGTCAACATTCGTCAAAAGTTTTTCTTATCCAGAAGGCCTAAAGAGAGTTAAATTCAAGCAAAAGCAAGAAGTTATGAGAAAGGACGTAGGATTATACACATGTACCATATTACATAATATGATTACCGAGAATGAGGGGGAAACAATCACCAATTGGGCCGACAATGTAGCAGAAGCTACAGTTCCCATTACCCAAGGATGCAATGAAAATTTTCAAGAATACATACAAAGGAATGCGGAACTACGTGATTGAGAGATGCATCATCGTCTTCGATTAGACTTGGTCGAGCACATTTTGAATTGTTTTGGAGAGACTCATGATGCAAATTAGTGTATTTTAATACTATTTTATGTATTGTTTATTATAACGCGTGACATACTTGTATTTGTTTGATATCTATGCAATAAATTTTCATTATTTGAGTGAAATATTATTTTTCTATGTTTAAGCTAATTATATTTTAGGTTAAATAAATAATACTATTATTTGTAAAATATATCATTTCTCAATAATTAAAAATATTAAATTGTTTGTGTGCAAAAAATATATTTTATGTAGTCTATATTGTAAAAGAAAATTAATGAAAAGTTGAGTGATAGTAGTTCCATAGTAGAATCTAATGATAGTCTAAACCATTAGAGATGAATGTTTTAATGAGAGATAGAATCATGTCCAAACCATTGAGGATGTCTTGATAGAATGCTGATGTGACAATGAATCATACCCAAAATAGTCAAACCATTGAGGATATCTTAACAAGTTTCGATTATCGAAACTATTTGTAAGAATGACACCTTTTTTCCTGCAAATTTTTTTTCCTCTCTCCACAATTTCTCATCTTTTTTTCTCTCTTCTCGTATGACTCTCTCTCTCCTTCCATCACCTCTCCTCTTCGTTTCTCTCTTCCTTTCACCATTGCTTGTCCCCACTCAATAGATTTCGACATGCATAACTCTGATGCCACCGTCTCTCCTCTCTGTGTGTGTCCGTTTTGTCGACACTTTGTAGCTAGTTCTCTCCCTTTAGTTTAATTGCAATCGTGATTTTATTTCGCCATCTCAATTGGGACCAGAGATATTGACATTCCCGCCTATTTTAGTGTCACGACCCATTTTCGGACCATGACCGGTGTACAAGATGAACTGAATCGGAGACCCGACCCATCTCACACAAGCCTCAGAGATATAGACATTCTACCCAAAATATTTGTTTATCAAACATTTCATGAAAATATTACGATATATAAGAAAATTATATAAGTATATCATAATAGTATCAAAATAAATATAAGATCGTTATAGTAAAATCACTATCCAAATTACAAAACAATAGCCTAATATTCCAACAACAACCCGGTATGAAACTCTAATAACAGAAATAAAAGTAGAGCCCGAACGAAGGGGCACTAACTAATGACAAAGATACCTCACTGGTATCGAGGTGCCAGATAGATGATGAGAGTCAAAATATACCTGAAAGATAAGTAAAGAAAATAGACAAGAAAGAAAAGGGGGTCAGAACTCAGTGAGAAAATAACACTCCAGATGGTCTTGTACGTACCTCACAAAGACCGTTTTGAAACCATTCAAAAATATCACACACGTATATACTAATATAATATAGTATACACACTACATATTTAATAGCTTTCAAAAATTGTTTTTCCAAAACGTTCGCATCCAGAGCAGATATCATGCAGTCAAATAGTATCAGAGTATATATATGTATATCAGAGTCAAAATATGTGATCAGAACAGATAGAATAATAATGCGAACTCTGCCACCAGACAGAATAGAGCATGTATCTGGCCAGATACACAGTCACTATTTTACCCTAACAACTATGGCCTTAACAGAGCATTGGTATACCAAAGGTTATGTACCCCGTAGCTAGGTGTCTCATATCAAAATATTATATACAATAATATTAATAGGCAAACATGCGAATAAGATTCTGATATTTTACAGAAGAATATATATATATATATATACCAAATATATTTGTTGTATATCAGAACATAACATTAAATATTAATAATCACATAAGTTCGATTATTAATTAGCCAAATAATTATTAGTTAGATTACAAGTCATATCCCCACATAGCAAAGACTATATGAAGTTTGAAGATACAACCTATGTGTTTAAAGTTTCTATTTCACTCATTTAGCGTCCAAAGCTGACACTCCAGTCAAGACCCACTAGGTGGTTGGTCGTGCTGGTAGGAATAGGAAGATGGAACAGATACAGACAAAAGAAATATCAGAAGATGATGTTGGTACTGTGGCGGTACCGAATGTATGATATGTATATGCAGATGCAAACACTCGAGGTTACTGAAACCTATTTCAAATAAGGATCTTACACTCTCGACCCAAAATCTGAAATCTACATAAAATTATAATTTAGTCCTCGATCGATATAAAATTTCATTTTAGTCCCCAAACTTTCCAAAATTTACCAATCAGTCCTTAAAGAGTTCTATTAATTCTCAAAGTAGTCAAAATCTCCAAATAAGTCCTCTAATTCTCATAAAAAGCCAAAATACAAAAAATACTACTTTGGTCCCCCAGAACTACGGTTCACTCAAGTGACACCCTATAGTGGCTTACTCGAGTAAGGCCCTTGCCCAGATTTTCCAACACTCGACCAATCTCTATTTAACCGATAAAAATCATCACCAATCACCCATATTGCCTTTAATCAACCTCCTGAATACGAACATATGCTCAAATCCAACAATACAACTCGAAATCACCTAAGATCGACCCAAACTGAATTGATTCAACCCATTTATGAACATTCTTGATTCTTATGATTTCAAGCCTAATCTAGGTGTTTCTAAACTCCCAAGGGCACGATCTAGCAACCTTTAACGACCATTCCAATAGGAACATCCCAAAATCAAACCTATGAACAATTATTCAAAATCCTAATACGCACAATCTTGCATAAATGATGAATAAGGGGGTGTAAATGCGTTATCTTGCCTCAAAAGATGACTAGGAGGGTTGGGCTACCTCCGGAGATGATTCCAAGGCAGAAAGATAGTGATTTGAGTGAGAAATGAGAGAGTGAGGCCGAACGAGTCGGGTGGGGGTATATATAGACCCCTGCCCAAACGACGTCATTACTGCAAAAGTCACAATGCTCACTCGAGTAACAAGCCTTCATCACTCGAGTGACACACGTCTTACTCGAGTAACACATCCAGTTACTCGAGTGACATTTCTCAGGTGTTCATCGTGTTCATCTGAGAACATGACTTAATCGAGTAATCCATATCCCATCTCACTCAAGTAACACAAAATAGTTTACTCGAGTGATCCATGGACTATCTCACTCGAGTAACACAATAGTGTTTACTCGAGTAACCTCTCTCACAATCACTAATCACCAACTCCACACTTAAAACGTTCAAGACCCAAACGGGCCTGAATGGAAGGCTACAAAGGGCCTCATCGGAATCCGACGGGGTATTACATTTAGTTCGCAATTCAGATCGTTTTGAATAGAAAAAGAATGTCGCCATCGCCATCAATTTTTCATCGCAAGAGAGAGAGAGAGAGTCTCTAGCAGAAGAGAAAGACAGTAAAAAGAGAAAAAGAGAGAGAAAGAGTGGGGGTGCAGGACAAATCTAATCTAAAAAAAATGAGCATTCAGTACTTAAAATTTTACAAAATTATCGTGTCAATCCTACTAGAGAAGGCACATGACTTAAATTTTGGTTCATATGTCAATTTATGTAAATGTTTAATGTTTTTTAAATAGAAACCCCTAAAATCTGTTTAAAATTTAATTTATGCACGAATTATACACCATTTGCACATTAGTTGTACACTTATTTTACACCGTTTGTATACTTTTAACAACTGTTTTGTATGAACGAACTAAATGAGCCAATTGGAGATGCTCTTATAGGAACTAACATAATAACGCTTGCTTTCCTAATGATAGATTAACCAGTATGTGTGGTGTGTTCACCAATGATGAGGGAGGGGTGATTGCAGTTCTCACGAGATCTTTGCCTTACTTTGTAGAGCCAAAGATTGCAGAGGCACTTTGCATCAGGGAGGTCTTGAGCTGGGTTAGAGATGCCAACATCAAAGATGTTTTCATTGCTTCAAATGCTTTAATCTCAGTGGAGGCCATTCATAGCTCAGAATCAGATGAATCTTATTTTGGAGTTGTCATTTCTGATTGTAAATGTTTGTTGTCAAGTCTAGATTCGGTGAGAGTCAAGTATATTAATAGGCTGCAGAACAAACTCGCCCACCACCTTGCCAGAGAAGCAGCTTTTTTGCCTGAGTATTCTACTTAGGGTGGCCTTTTGATTACCATCTTTTTGTTGCCTTGTATCATGCGAGTTTGAATGGTTAATGATATGTGATTATTCTAGTTAAAAAATAACCATAATAACCATAAAAAATTAACAAGGTGCATAGAACAACAATTTTTTCTTAATGTTTTTTATAATTAAATAGACTCTTTATAAATACTAATTTTGTATTTAAAATAAAGACCACCCATAAAGATGCTTTTGAGCAAATCTTTTACAAGCGTTCTTACGAGCTTTTGTTCCGTCTATTTACGCATGAGCAAGACGACGTCGCTTGAACTGCGTTACACATGCGAAACGCAACGTTTGTCCCACTAAAATCAAACAGATACTCCACACACACACACCCCTTCTGAAAAAAAAAAAGCTCTCTCCAGTCTCTTCAGTTTCATTTCAACCGATACATACACGACCTGGTTGTCTCTATACATGCCATCAATGGCTGAAGCCCTAACCCTACGCAAAGGCAGAGGCTTCCAAGAATCCAATCCCCAACAAGCCCTTTCTTCTTAGGCTCCAACGACGACAACTTCGAACGCGCCCGCTATCCGCCGTAAGTCCGTTGCAGTCTCCGTTGTCCAACCTCCGTCGCAGAAAACTTCTGATCCTTGCCTCGACAAGCAGCAGATTCTTGATCTCTTCCACAATTGCATCAAACTCGCAAGCGAAAATGTCCGTTTTGCCCTTGCTATTACATTTGGGACTCGGATTTTTAGTTATTTAAGTGTTTCAGAATATTCTGATATGAATAAAATAGCTGCTTGGAATCTTTCCGTGATAGTTTAGATATGTAAAACAATGTTCGTTCATCCTTGTTGTTTGAATTTAAATAAATTTAGTTAATTTTTTAGTTGATTTCGTTTGGTTGCAGAAAATAAACCAGAAAAATACATTGGAACTGAATTTAATAGACCATATTTGCGAGATTATAAAGGTGGAGGAGGAAGCGGATGTGGAGACCAATTTTCAGAAGGTATTATAATTTGTGGTTTTATTGCAATTTGGTGTTTGATTATTTTTGTGTATGGAAGTTTGAAATTTGTAAATACTGTCTCTGATTTTGAATTCGTGTTGCTTTTTTTATAAAAAAAAATAAGTAAGTTTGTACTGCTTTTAATGGGTTTGTTTCTCAATTATACTTGTACTGCTTTTAATGGGTTTGTTTCTCAATTATACTATTTTTAGGGTCTAATTTGACTCGATAAATTCTTACTTGTGGCATGGTTTGTTCTCAATTGTAAGCTGTTGCAAGTGTTAGATGCGGTTGCAATTACTTTTGCATGAAAAGAATTAACTTGTGTATGAGATATTCAAACTTCTGGTAGACTAATTTTGAGTTGGACTTGTTTTAATGGATTCATTTTTTGTTCATTTTGCTACTGTTGCATGGTCTGATTTTCAATGCAAATGTTTATGACTGGTTTTTGCTATTGGACTATTGTAGGCAATTTGTACGTTAGAAGCTGGAGTCAAAATTTACTCACTGATAGTGGATGCTACTCATTCTGAGGCTTACAAAGTCCTCGGTGGTATCAACAGAGCAGGTCAAGGATATGAACAAGGTTAGAGATTGTTTTCGTCTCCTAGCTTACCAATGAAAATTATATGATAGAGAGGGTGAGGTGGGGTGATGACACTTATTTTTGTATTATGTTATAGAGAGGGTGAGGCCGGGTTATTACGATAATTTTTGTATTATGCTTCATGTTCTTTGGTTTATTTCATATTAGAGGGTTGTGATTTGTTTGAAGAAAATTTATTGGGTTCAGGAAATCAAGGAATCCAAGAATTTAATTATAAAAAACTAGTTATTTGTTTGTAAAAGTACACTGATATGCTAATCGTAATTTTAGAAACCTTCTTGTGATGTGAGAAAGTGGTCTTTCTGGCTTTCATATACCAATTGCTTTCTTATAGTTATTATAGTTTGCTAATTAAAATAAATAACCTTTAAGTTGCTGTGTTGCACATTTTCCTGAAATTTTGCTTTAGTTTGTAATTTTCTTCATATTGTGCTATGATATCAGATGATATTGTTGAGGATGGCAATTTCCAAAATGAACAAGAGAAAGGTCATTCTAAGAAAGAGTTGGAGACAAAGGTGATTATTTTGAGCTTACTCTGGTACTTCCGTTATTAGAAAGTTCAATCTAACGGAAATTTGTTGATGCAGATATCACCATTGTCAACACTGGAGCCTTCATTTGAGGCTCTTAATGCAAAGAAATTTGATGGTGATTGCTGAACAAATGCTGCCTCTTTTTCATGCCTTTCACTTGATATTGGGTTTTGACGCATTTTGTTTGCTTCTCAGTTGCATTTGCTGTGGATCCCTTGTACCATCAGACATCTGCACAATTTGATGAAGGTGGAGCCAAGGGTCTTTTATTGAACAATCTTGGAGTATATGGTGGATGTCAAGTGCTTTTTGATTCACAAGAATTACCAGGGAAGTGCATGTTGGGTGAAAATCAACATGAAAGATCAGATATTATTGATCTTTCTTTTGCTAAAGGTTTGACATTTTGTTTTTGATGAATGTTGAA